>NDXB01020228.1:152846-165283 GCA_002631895.1 Agapornis roseicollis | reverse complement strand
TTTTTTTTTTTTTTTTTTTTTTTTTTTTTTTTTTTTTTTTTTTTTTTTTTTTTTTTTTTTTTTTTTTTTTTTTGATAATGGTAAAGTGAACATGGGAGCCTGATTTATTCTTTTTTTTTTTCTGTGCACTACCCATTATTTGATATGTAACTGTCGTATTTTTTCTCTAAGTGTAACCACACTCATCAGTTTGCTCTATCACATTCAAACCTTTCCAAGACTCTGATCATACCTGCCACCTATTTTTGAATTGATTAAATTTCTTCTTCTTCTTCTTCTTTTTTTTTCCTATATAGGGCAGCCAAAACTGAACAAGGCCCTCAAAGAGGAAGAGGCCATGGCTGCACATAAACGCACAGTATTCTGCATGCAGATGCACATAAAATCAAATTATTCATTTTCTATTTGATGAAAATGAGGAAAACCAAGAAACTTTCAAATGGTTACAGGGTAGAGTGAGAAAACTTTAACAGGTTTAAAAGGTACTGTGAGGAAATAAATGAGACTTGGAGGTAAAGCAAAGAAAGCTTAAAAAAATCTACAGAAACCAACAAAGTCATCTAATTAGGATAAATTTTAACAAAAAACCTTATTAAACCCAAGTGGCCTATGGATTAGGTGGATCTGTTTCCTGTGGAAGGCAAAAGTGGGATGTCAAAGCCCATGAGAACAAAAAAAGTTCTCAAGAGGCCATTTTCATAGAAATTCAAAAGGGCAATAAGCAATTCATCTGTACAGAAATTTTCTGTACTTTCAGCTATGGATCAATATTGCACCCTGGTATAAACATAGGTATTGTACATGAAGGAACAAACACACGATTTCATGATTACTGTTTTCTCTGGATGCTCATGAACCAAGATCATCCTATCACCAGAAAGTTATTTATGAAAAGGATTTCAGAGAAGCACCACCAAAGAGAAAGAAATCACATTTCAGTACACTGGCAAAGGGAGAAAAGGTGCACAGTTAAATTTATTTAGCTATAGTACAACATAATGGCCAAAGAGTTGAACATCTGCTGTATGTTTTATATTTTTATATTCCCCAGTGAAGAATCTGCAAGAAGCTCAGAAAAAGGCAGAGATCCATATATAGGTCTAAACCAAAAATGAACAATTTATTCTGAATTCCACCACAAGAAAAGAGTTTTCTCAACAACTTCAGAAAGCAAGACAAGTGCAGACAAAGGGTCAAAATCCCTCATTTTGGGGGGAGAATGCAACTTGCCACTTTATTCTTCCCAGCAGCCTACCTAAGCTAGGGCATCTCTCCCATTTTTGCCAATGTAGCCAAGAAATGACCCCTAATCAAAGTAGCTCTGCCAGCATAAACTCCTAGTATGTGTGCACTTACGCTAACAAAGTGGTGTTATTACTGTCAGTATTTTTTCTACTGAAAAACAAAGCAGGTTTGTAAAAAAAAACAAATGGAAGTACTTTCTATATAATACATAATTAAATTGTGAAACACTGCCTACAGGATGAGGCAGAGGACAAAACTTTATCTGGATTTTAAAAAGCATTAAGCAAAATCATAGAGAAGATGCACATCATTGGTTATTAAACATGAAAGCCCAGATGCAACCCCTGGTTCAGAAAAAAAAAAAAAATCACTAAAATGCTGATTGCTGGGAGCTGAGAAATTATACCATGGGAAGGATCACTCTGTAGCTGCCCTATTTTTGATGTTTTTTCCCTAAGGGTCAGTGTTAGAGCTTGGAGACTTTGGTCCTTTGATCTAAGCTCCCAAGCAGGTCACAGAAGCAATAATTCCAATAAACCTTCAGTGAAAATAAACATGAATACCTCAAGTCCAAGAGGAGTCTTACCTTATTCAAACATTATTTGGTTCTTGTGGCCTCTCAAATATTGCAGCCTGTTGATAGTAATTTAAATTTCCATGTACCTCACATTCTATGTGCTTTGTGGGGACCACACTTAGTTTTCAGGTCCCCCAGTTCTACCACAGAAAGCAAAGGGAAGAGGAGTTTCGGTCAAATACAGAAATTTTTAGTGGGTCTTCCCATTTCTGTCATTATCTCGATAATTTGTGATGGCTAGGATCTATATATTTTAGGATCTTATATTCTGTTCTTACAGAATATAAGAAAAGTTCTACTGGGTCAGACCAAAGTCTTGATCCATCTGACTTAAAACTGTCAGTCTTCCGCAGCTCAGTCTTCTACCAGCTGTTGATCATTTGGCCATACTGTCCCCTGACAAATACATAAGAGGTATTGCCTAAGGAGGAAACCTAGAGTTTCTTGCTGCTAGATCCTAGACAGAAGTGGACTATAACAAAGTACTCAACTCTTACAACCCCCACTCCTTCCCTGCTGACCATATTTCTTCATCGTTGTATAAGACTATCTCAACTAGTTTCTATAACAATGCATCAGAAACAATAACTGAAAGAATAAACCAAGAAGCAGAAATCAGTTCATACTTCTGTGTTGTAGTTTGAACCCAGCTAGGCAGCACCCTTTCCAAACTCTGGCATTGCTATGCTGAGGCATATACCTCCTAGAGGAATGCAAATACCTCAGCCTTCCCTGAAGCAGTATGTTTATAGCAATGAACAAAGAAGATGGCACCTAAGCCTATAAACATCACACTGACCACATAGTTACTCTCTGTGTGACATGTTATCACATCAGAGGAAAGATGGCACAGGGCTATGATTCTTGATAACCTGAAGACTTTTGGCCCTGATACTTATTGTTGAATGTGGTAACTTTTTAATGTTATTTAAAAGGCACTGTACTAAAATATTTCCCTATAAAACAAAACCCAATAGTAAATACAATGGAAAAATGACAGGACCTGCTCCCTTCAAGCAGTTTACAAAATATTTATATGAAATTTTGTAACCTTCAACGGACTCCAAGTTTGTTTTCAGAACCAACAGGATATTTTCAGTCTTCTAAAGAAACAGAATGAGACTGAAAAATGTAGCATGAGACCAGGCAACATACTATAAGGCCCTCCCATTACACCTCTGCTTCATTTCTTTGCAAGGAATGTGATAGTGCTGATAGCATACCTTGCTTCTCTCAAAAAACATTTGTAGTAGAACAGAAATGGTGCAAGTGTTTCTTTGCACTAAAACAGGATGTCAGTCCTGGTGATCTGGTATTATAGATACAAATTTATCTGATGAATGAATCATTCTCTTGCCCTCCCAATGTACCTTTAAAATTTTCTCAGTATCTCTGTCTCTGCACTGCCATACTCTCCCTATAATGTTTTATCTGAAAAGTTAATAATATAATACTTATAATTTAGTAAAACACATGTAGATATGCAGATCACACCTATGTACACAGTGGTATAGCCTCTTTTTTTCTTTCTCCAATTAGCCTCTGGTGATGTGAGCAGGCTAACATGATTACAGGTAATGAACCAATTACTACTTTTACAGTCATGTTGAACTGTTTTTCCTTTGACTTAATTATGTTTAAAAATAACAAGCTTTCATCATGCTTTTTATTGATGGTCACATTTACACCCCAAGTCAGCTAATCAGCCATGAGCACATAACAATATAATGTGAATGCTTATTGCTTATATGGCTGCATTTTTAAACTTAGCAAAGCAACAAGCCAAAATATCTGTAGTTACAATTAATGGACAGAGTCCAAACCAGGAAATACAGAAATGCTGTGGTACACTTCACAGTAAACACAGTATGAACTGCTTGTGCCTTTATCATCAGAGACAGTACAAGAAAGGAATGAGAAAAAACTCAAAGCAAGACATACTTAGTGTACCTGTTAGAATCATAGAATGCTTTGGGTTGGAAATGACCTTAAGATCTTCTAGTTCCAACCCCCTTGCCATAGACAGGTATGCCTAATACTAGACCATATCACCCAAGGCTCTGTCCAACCTGGCCTTGAACACTGCCAGCAGTGTAGCGCTTACCACTTCTCTGGGCATCCTGTTCCAGGACCTCACCACCCTCACAGAAAAGAATTTCTTCCTTATATCTAACCTGAACTTCCCCTGTGTAAGTTTAAAGTTATTTCCTCTCATCCTATCATTACAGCTGCTTCTGAAGAGTCCCTCTCTGCCATCCATGTTGCTCTGACTTAACCTCCAGAAGTCTACTCCACCCCACAGGGGGTTTTGGTTTGAATTTTCTCCCTTGTGAGATCTTTTGGGAAGGATTCTGAAGCAATTACATGTATATGTGTATATATATATATCTTCCAGACTGCCCTGGGGCAAGAAGTGAACACCTCCTGAGCAAAGCCAGGAGCTGTACAGTCTCAGTGACACTTGGAGCTACCTGGTTGCAGATGGTCTCAGATAGCTAAAACAGTCCCATGTGGACACTTTTTTTCCCCCCAGGACTCACAAGAAGCTGCATTCTTGCACATATTTGAACAACAGCAAATCACTGCTTTCCTTTAAGCTTGGAAATCATAGCCCCTGCTCCTGTTCACACTCCTCACTTTGCAAAAGCAGCAGCAAATCCAAATCCCAGGAGATCTTCTGTTGCTGGAGCTGTGGTATGAAAGTTACATTCCAGGGGACTGGCCTAACTTGCCATGAGCTGGTGGAAATGCCTGCCATTCTTCCCAGAAGGGTTTCACAGACAAGCAGGAAAGCTTAGTCTTGCAGACATGCAGCAGGCCTCAGTCTGGTAATGACAGACAGGGGGAAATACCGTCCTAATTTCCACTCTCTACTCCAAACCCAGTTTCTAATCTCTTTTCCCACTGACTGATCGTTTTAAAAAGAGTAACACTCCACTCAATTATTTTTAAAATATTGAAATGTCTTCAGGAAAGATCTAAAAATTTGTCTAAGGTACTTACTTTTGGCCTAAGAGGACAATGTGGGAGGCTTTAAAACTGTCCTAGCAGTTGCTTTTTTAGCTTGTTGGCTGTTTTGAATCTTATTGGGAGACGCTTAAATCTTCCCTTAAGCACAGAAGCTTGCTGTACTTGGTAACTTAAGACTTCGGACTGCATTCGAGGAGCCAGATGCCTCAGAGTTAGGTACTGAAGTACTTTGCTTTTAGGCACTTATGTTCTTAATTAGATCTAGCCCTTTAAACTATGAACATCATGGAAAAGTCTCTCTGCATTAAGAAGAATTTGTATTAAGCCATAGAAAAATGTTAAATTTTAATGCGATAGCGCACTCAAACTTGGTTCTTACTAGCGGGAATCTCATTTACAAAATGGCTGCTAGTGAAATATCTGAGAAAATATCTTGGCTTCAAAGCAAAATTAAAATAAAGACAAATGACTGAGGAATTATTGTTTTCAATAAGTTCTTTTTTCATGTGCTAATTACAGGGTAAGAAAGTGATCAAGTATCTTATTATCTATCTCTCCTTTTTCTGCCAGGAGTTTATAAACGGTGTGAAAATGGAAGAAGATAGTAATAATTTCATTTATGTTTTAAAGAAAATAATCAGGTTAGCCAGCATTTAATACGTAGAGCTGGAGTATTCCATTTGCATGACTTTGAAGGACCAATACAATATTATCAGTTATGGCAGTGAAAGTAAAGATGAGGCCTTGAGCAGATGTATTTATTTATATATAGACAAAAAATCGTCTCATCAGAGAAAGAACTTGCACAGGAGAGAAGACCATTGGGATACAGGCAGAAATATCAATTTTGTTATGACTACTGCAGTTATTTAGATTTGAGACAGAGAGTTTTAATGCTATGAGCTTTAACATTCTTTTACATAGAATCTTGGGGGTGGGGGGAACCCCTTGAAAACGAAATGTTTCTGAAAACATGTCAGTATCCCAGGTAAAATCTCCTGAAACAATTTAATTATTATAGTGTTCTGAACATTTGCGAATTGCAAACTTCCAGCATACTTTAAAGGAACATAAACACAACTTCTGTGCCCAGGGATTAAAACCAGACAGGACAAAGATATCCATTATGGTTAATGCTACTAAAAATAATTCAGCACATTATAAAGTATAATTTCTGTTGTTTCAAATGTTAAGACCCCTCTGGACCATCCCTAGGAGCCTCAGCTCCTCCCACAGGGTGCTGCAGCCAGACCATCAGTGCTGAGTTTTCTCAGCACATCACTCTTGTACTTTGAGCTCTGCCATGGATGCCCATTAAATCTTAGTATCACCTATAGAATTGCATTGCTGGTACTTAAAGTGGTGTACCAATTTAGTCCTGCTTACCTCACAGACCTCCTTATCTAAGTATTTGCTTAGTCATTCCCCAAGGTCTTACCCTGCTGGTCTTCCCTCAAATCCTACACTTAAAGTGGGAGCCTTTGGCTCTCACCCTTTCAGTGTCTCTACTCCTCTGACATGGAAGTTGTTGCTGGTGAAGTTTCATGAATCAGAAGGTTTTTTCTTTCCTGTTTTGCAAACATCCGTTAACTCTTATCTGTTCTCTTCAGGTTCTGCTCAGCGTGCTCCACCAAAAAACACTGCAGGCTGTGCCTTTACTTTGAACAGCAATTCTTAGGATTTATTTTTGAATATAAGCAGCCAGGAGGAGTCTGGAGGTGCTGAGCAGGTGGAAAGCCTTATGAACAATGTGTGTCAGGCCCAGCTAAACCCAAAAGCAGACACTTCTGTGCTACTTACTAGAGCCACAGGAATGGGCAAGCCAGAGAGTACACACCAAGGCTCCCTGAGACCCAGCAGTGCTCCTGGCCCCCCAGGCAAATGTCTTATATCAGCCTTCACACTCTGCCATCTTTCCCTAGCTTCCTGCATGGCAAGATGGGCCTGAACTGTCACTGAGAGCCAGGCAGGACACTGCAGGCATCGTGCCATAGTTCCCATCTCAAGGACCCTGTTAGACAGGCTGGAGAGCATCAGGAAGGTGTGCTATGTTATGGGTCAAAAGGAAGGCACATTCAAAATCTCATATTTCTCAGTCTGTAATACTTGGAGAAATACTTAAAAATAGCTGATGCAGTCTATATCCAAAGATTTTCAAGCACATTCTGCTTTCTTTTGAGCAAACCAAGTATCAGTCCTTTGCTACCCAGTTATCTTATTTGAGAGACAAAAAGGAAAAAAAAAAAAAAAACAAAAAACAAACACCTGTCAGGTGGTAATTCCTTAATGCTTTGCATCCATTTCACAGGCAAATATCCCAGATCAGAATTTCCTAGAGACCATCTTTTCCTTGTGTGACAGAGATCAGCTTTTAAGCAGTTGAAAAGTTTGCTTAAAACTGCTCCCATCCTTCTCTAAGCCTCTTTGTCTTCCCTCACTCTGGTTAGGAGCAGTTTGCATTTCTCCCCAGGGGTCATTCTCACCCCCTGCGTTTCCTGCCAGGCCCATGACTGAAGGACTGACTTCAAAGAATTCCTATACACCTCCTGAATATGGTAAGTGGGTTTATCTGAGATCAGTGTCTGTACCTCCTGCATATGGGTAAGCTGCAGCTCAGATTTAACACTTTGAGTGCAGAAAGGCAGCACACAGGTAGAAAGAGGCACATGGAGTTCATGCTCACAGAAATAATACCAAAGCCTGACACATTCTATATGGCAACATTTGTTCAGTCCTCCAGAGCCTGGCCACACACCAGAGGAGCAGGAAATGTTAGTGGGGAAATGTCAATCATGTAGGATATGCATCATTCCTTCTAAGAAATCTAGAATAAAATGATTTCTGCATGAAAATTTAAATGTTGACAACACAGCCACTTGAGCCTTGCTTGTCCTAGGAGATAAAAAGGAGAGGGAATGCACATATTCTTCACGTACTTGGATTTGAGCTGTAATATAGAACAATAAGGGATTTGGCCTCAGTATTAATATGAAATCTGTTCTAACACTCTTGGTTTTATCACCGATACCAGTCTTAACTGTGCCAACATACAGAATTTCAGGTGTATGCTGAATCTTTTGTTTGTTTGTTTTTGTCTTCCTAATTTTATTTCTTTATTTTTCTCTGAGCCTTCTATTAGCAAGTTGCCAAAAACTTCTGTTTCAGCAGAACAGAGAGATGGAATACTGCATAGCTGCACTAGGAAAGGCCAGGAAAGAAGGGCAGGGGCTGCTTAAGTCACTCTTGCTGTGATACGCCTCATGTTATGGAGCCCTGTCTTCAGACTGATTCTCCTGAACTGGATAGACTCATCTGGGGACTGTTCTGGGACCTATGCTACAGCTAATCTGCCCCAGAACCACTGGAAAGAGTTTGCACAGTAAGGAAAATATCAGGTTTCTTCCTTCTTTGACTTTCCAGTCCCTCTTCCCACAGACTTTCAAACAGAAGAGAACAGGAGTACTCCGGCCTTTTAATTTAACCAAATTGGATTCCAAGCCAGTGATTTCATATTTTTAAGATGCCTACTACATTTTGGGTATTATTCATATTGCATATTTTAACACCATAAGCATAATAAGAGCTGATCAAATAATTTGCAGTGAATAACTTGAAGAATTTCACCTCCTCACTCACTCACCATTTTGCTGAAAGCAGCTAACCATGTTCTTGAACTTGCTGATCATTCAGAGTTATTCCATCCATTATTTTAGTGGCTTAATTTCAAGTCTACAGATAGTGGGTGAATTGTTTGTTACAATTACAGGGAGAATATTAATTTTGAGCTGCCTTAGATATTTTCAATTGAATGCAGAGATCACATGTTCTGCATAAATATTTAATATTGAAAGGCATTAATTTCTGTCAACATATAAAGGTGATATGACATTTTATTTGGCTTCCCCTGCTTCCAGTTCAGCCTCAAAAAGAGCAGTTAAGACACTACCAAAGTTGAAAACAGCTTTACCAGAACATTCGTCTAATGGTGAACAAATACAGTATATCTTTTTGCCTCTAACTTCAATTCATGTTAATAGAATATAAATGCTCCAAGTTTCCAATACCGAAGAGGCAATAGCAACTGCCTAGTTACATTGGTGGCATCTCCCCTTTTTCCATTGTAAATACCAGCTCTTGCAAAGTCCTGAATTGTGATTTCTGTTGTGTCAGGATTCACCATCAAGTAAATCACATGTTATTCTGCTATACTGGCATTACCTAAAATAATGATACAAGCTGTGGGTGTAGCAGGAGCCTTTGTTCAAAACTTTCACATGCATTTTATTTCCATTAACATTTAATCTTAGATTCTCATTAATAAAAAATGGTTATGAATAAACAAATACTAGAGTAATAAACAAATACTAAAGTAGATGTGTATTATTTACTAATTTTGTGATTCAAGATGAAAAATGTCCCTGATTTATGCTGACATATAGTGGGAAGGGGTTTAGAAAAACTCTCTTTTTATGTGGAGATTAAATATAGGCACTGGGAAAACCCTTTTTTGTATACACAAGGCTTGGTCACATGGTTAACATCTGGAATGTATTAATTTTTTCTATAAACTACATATGACTCCCTTTCTGCTGCATTTCTCCAGCAACAAGCTACATAGACGTGTTAATATTAACATGCCTTTGATTCACTCTTCCACATTTTACAGCCTATTGCCATATGCCAACAGTATGTCACTGGGCATGATGTAACCAAGTCTGCCCGAGGAAATTCAGAAAGACTATTTTACTAGAAACTGGGCCTAAAAAGACCACAATTTAATTTTTACACCATTTGTTAAGCTGAAAAATATGAAAAGAACTTCAGCTCTGTATTACCTTTATACTCCTGCAGTGACAGAAACAGGAAAGAGCTTGCTCAAGTCTGCAGCTGAGATTTCCTAAAGGAAAAAGAAACTCCAAGATGTAGCAAACTGGATGCAGATAGCCTTATCCTTACCAGTTCTTCTTCCTGGACAGGATAGAATATAGACAAGAGAAGACTTGCTCAGGATATCTTGTCCTGTCCACCCTTACCAGAATGAGTGAGAACAATACTTAGCGTTTTATAGCCACCCCTGATATTTAGGTGTTGTCAACACCCCTAGTGTGGTTTTGGACCCTGATGGCTAGTACTTTCCTAGAAAAAGTTATTCAAGGAAAAAGCATGGGAGGATCATTGAGGCCACCCTGGTTTGTTCAAAGGGGCAGTCACAGATCTTGCCAGAAAGCACTCCGAGGGGCTTCTGTCAGCTGTGCTGGTGTAGTGGTACCCTCAGTAAACTACAGCGCTCTACATGGACATTTTAGGTTTTTTGCTGCAGAAAAGGGAAACACACCTCCACCATCTGCCAAGTGTGATATTGTCATAGCTGTAGCTCTGGCCTCTGATTTCAGATTGGTCTTGTCCACCATAACCTGTCATCCAGTACTTACTACTTGCTCTATATCTTTATCTTTACCCAGCAGATGGACTCAGAATTTGAAATTGTGAGTCTGTTATGGAAAATGAAAATTTCCAAGATTTTAATGGTGCTAAGTATTGTAGAACAATATACACTTTGTAACTTGTGTAAGATACTGGGTACCTTGAGGTTTCAGTAACAGGGCCAACAGATCTTACCACCTGTCAAGAATGAGCAAAAACAGGTGTAGCATGATTGTTCTTAATATTCAATGAAGAAACACTTTGTTGTTTTCATTTAGTAAGGTTTTTCCTTCTGAGACACACCATCAAGAGAGATGGCATGAATTGAAACTAATTTTAAGTAGCTCCAACAAAGAAGTCAGATTCTGATAGATAGGACATTGAATCTCACTTGTTTCCTTCTAGAATGGAATCACCTGGAATCCTGTGATGATTTTTGGATACTGCATTGCTAAGGAGATTGGAATAATTCTTGAAGAAAAGTTGTAAGTCTAGGAAACATGCTGGAAAAGGAACAAATATGTAAGTCGTATTATTTTGCTCAGAAAAGAAGGCAGAGTGTGATGTCTCCATCATTAAAGCCTTTTAAGAGTAGGCTGGGAAAAAAACACCTATCAGAAAAGACATGGCTGTAGATAATCCTGTCGTGTGTAGGGTAATAGATTGGATGACTTCCCAAGAGTTTTTTCAGCTGTAAGGTTCTCTTATAGTCCAGACTGACTGTTGTCAGGTGACACCTTGGGTTGGGGAAAAACATGCCCATACAGAGAAGCTTGCTCAGCCCCAGGTATCTTTACATCACAAATTGAGCCCTAGAACTATCCTGCTCCACAGGACAACCCCTGCTGAGGAAGAAAGGATGGTACAGCTGGGAGGAGGCTTTTCCCACAGATTAATTTATTTCAAAGTGCAAAGAACTATAGGAATGTAAAAATAAACTTTAGAGATATTTTTATGGCCAGGAAACTCAGCATAATACATGAGGATACTTTATGAGATAGCAGGGGATATTCAGAAGCTTTTTCTTACTTCTTTTCTTTAGAATTATTTCTGCTGATTAAGAGGACAGAATTTTGTCCTGACACCTGCAATCTGAGTTGCAATGGAGTATGCAATTATGTGAATGCTTCACGTAGCTCATACAAGGATATTACACCATTCTTTTCCACCATCTTATACACAAGCATATAGCAACATTTTGTAAATAAATAAAAAAAATATTATTTGCATTATTTCCATTTCCATAATAGTACAGTACAACTTTCCTGGCTCATAACATCTCATATGACAAGCTTTGCTTTTTTAAGCTATGCATTTTAATCATGTACGCACTTCAGATATTTTATTTTTGAGTAGTAGCCTTGTTTTCCCTCGGTACTTTCAGTGATTACACAGACAAACAAAATAAATCCCTAATTCAGCTGCTAATTTTTGACACTGCATTATTACAAACTGCTGCACTGATTCAGTTTGAATTGCTGAATGTTTTTCATTTAGGACATAGCTATGGATACTGTTATTTTCTCTCTCACAAACATACATATTACCATAGTAAGCACATTTTCCATGTGTGTATTCAAAACCTTCAGTCTACATTATACCTCTAGACATAGCATTGTGTGAGCTCTAGGCAAGCCAGAACAACAGCAGTGCCTAGGCAAGCAGAATTAACAGTACAGGCATCCCAGTGTTAAAACTACTCTGGACGGAGGAAATGCTATTCAAAGTCAGCATGGGCTTAAAGAATGGTGGTTTTGTGTCAGTTTCACATCCCTTATAAACTTTTAACCTGTCATTATATATCACAGCTTTCTGCCTTAATGCAATATCTTGTTTGCATGTTATTCCATTTATTATTCTTTAGGTTTTTAAGCAAACCTTGATGACAAAAAAGGTTAGATGATTAAATTATTTCTTATTCTTCACATTTAAATAAGAAGCAGAGGACAAAGAAGATTTTTAGCCATCTTGTCACTCTCTTACCATTGTGCCAACCTTACCCCAGGCAGAGCTCCAGCACTGATGAGTAAGAGTAAGAGACTTTTCTGGTAAGTGTAAATCTTCTGAGCAGAGTCACATTCTGGTTGCACTCCCAGTTCCCAGGCACTGGAAGGAGATGGCATACAAGCCAGAACATCTGCCCTTAGTCATCAGAGGTTTATCAGATAATCTTCAGGGATCAGACGTGTTTGTTGTTCAGCTGCTTTTTTTTTTTTTTTTT
>NDXB01020228.1:122169-152742 GCA_002631895.1 Agapornis roseicollis | reverse complement strand
TTTACCCTGTTTTTTCTCTCTTGTTTTGTTTTTTTTTTTTTTTTTTTTTTTTTGCCACCAGAGCTCCTGGAATTGACCCCTGGTCTAATAAAAGCAGGGGGAGGGGATTACTTCAAATTTGAAGTAAAACAAAACCAGGCTTCCTGCAACGTCTAATCTGTAAGAATGCAGCAAAGACTCCAAAAAGCACAAGCTGCATCACCACCCACACCACAAAATTAAAGCGTTGTCGTTAACCATGCACAGAACCCATTGAACTCAAACCAGCTTTCCAAAAACAAACCATTCCTTTCTTAAGCAATCACTGCAAATTGCAAAAGCAACAATGATTTAGCCACAAATGAAGGAGCCACTGCCTGGCCTCAAAGCTTCTTCTGAAATTTCCCACTTACTAAGGAAACGTATGAAGATATTTGCTAGTGTTAAATTGGTGAAAGATCTGTGCTTTCTAGGAGGTACTGAAATTCTCTTTTCTGGATGCAGTCATAGGTTGAAGACAATGAAGGAAAACCACACATTCCAGCTGTCAAAAAGCATTTTTTTTTTCTCCATAACGTAATTGGTGATCAATAGTGCCTTTGGAGAAGTAGAATCAGAAAGAAATAAAAAGGAAACAGCAGCATTCATTTTGGTTATCAATGAGGGAAGAAACACAGGGGACACCATAAGAAAAGTAGTGCCACAGAAAGGTGCCTGGAAGGAGATATACCAAATGCAGACAGATTATGATGAAAAATCCTTACAACAACATAGGATTTATTTTCTGAAGCAAGAGATTGCCTGGGACAGACATCATTAGTGTGATGAGAGCCTTTCTCAGCTAGATCGTGAAAAGGGATTTGTTCTTTCACTAGATCAAAAAGCTACCATTCTAACTTTTCTGGATTATCCTTCTTCTGGTGTCAGGTTAAACACTACAAACTCCCTGCTCAGTAAATTGTCTCTTTATGTTTAGCTGCATCCTGGTAAAAACCCACCACATGTCATCTCACAGATGACCATGTTTTGTGGGGACTGCAGCCAGCTCACAAGAGCTCTACAAGGCTTGAGGGTGTGTGATGTAATTGTATAGGAGTGCATTCTCAATTTCCTAGGCTAGCTTAGCATTCAAGATAGAAAACACTCAGAACACTGGGGTCCCAGTCACTATAGCACAGAGAACTCTATCAGTATCTGTTTTCCTAAGGGAAGCTCATTACCAGTGTCTTTCTTCTCTATGACAAGTTTGCACATCTGAGCACAGAAGAGCATTTGGTCATTTCTTGCACTTAACTCGAGAATGAAGTTCAAGCTATTAAAGTTCATATATGAATACTAAGCAGCTGGACCTGCACACAGCCTGTATATAAATCTCTGAATGGGTACTGGGTAGCAGCATCTCATGGTTATAAAATAGCACCAAAGATAAAAGTCCTCACAAAGACATTTACTTGCACACTGTTTTAGTGTAATACTGACAAACAAAAGAAAAATTCAGAAATGAGAAAGTAGTGAGAAAATTGAGAAAAATGGAAGTAAAAGCAAAGGTGTGAAGACATTAGAAGGAGATACAGAAACACAAAGCTGATAAAATGAAGTGCAAAAATTAATCTGAAAAGCCTTTCCAAGAGAGAAATAAAACCAGAATCTAATGTGGAATGGATCAAAAGGAAAAAGGGGAAAAAAGACTGAGGGAAAAAAAAAAAATTAAAAAAAGTGGAATAAAAATAGAAAATTACAATATGGAGATAGAAAGTAAATAAAAATGCAAGGAAAGTCATGAAAATATGAGTGAGGTTTTGTTTCATTGTTTATTCTCCAAAAAAAGGATAAAGCTGTGTGAATACAGGAGTGTATGAATGATACATGCTGTATTTAGAGCAACAGTGTTCAAGATTCTGATTCAATACATAGCAGTGCTGTTAAATCATTTGGTTTTAGGGTATCAAACCAAGAAATAATATTTTCTTCAGCATACTGAGTGACAGCAGCAGCGTGGCTTTTCTCTCCAAAACTTAGAAACTAAGGACATAGGGTCTCTCTCTTCCCTTCAGCTTGGTGCTCTAGAAGGCTAGTTTGGATCTGGGTGGGCTGGGTGTTTGTAAAGTGCCTTGCCAAAAGCGTACTCTGGTCTCTCTAAAGTCCTGCTATGAGTAAGCTGGATATTTACACTTAATAGAAGGAGCATTATCCTTCTTTACCTAAGATGCCGCATGCTCTGTGGGTCTGTCTTTCTACATAATGCTTTGTCTAATCCCACTAGAAAGAGGCAGCCCACTGAAACAGTTCCAAACAGCACTGTCAGGTTCTGTGAAGCCTACAAAAGCAAAAAAGTACTGTTCAAGAAGTTTATGCCCTTTCTGCCTGTGGGAGTTTGAATCTGCTCTGGAATAGTCTGGAAGGAATACAGCTCAGAGTCTGGTTGTGGATCCAAAGAGATCTGGCAAGTATGCTTTGGGTTCTTCTGCAAACCCTTCTGATTGCCCTGTGGAAGCTCTAATAGATTTTTAATCTTTACCTCTGTCAGCACTAAAATCACACCCACATGTTAAAAATAAAAATCTCAACCAGCTGAATTATATAGGTCTTTTGTTGAAACATACTTTTAAGATTTGCATAATTTAGTATTGTGGTCAGAAATAAACATGGAGAAACAGGGCTCCATTTCAGGAACACCTAATCTTAATAAGGTGGTTATTCAAATGTCTACTTTTGTTTATGGAAATACAATGTTTAAATATAGAAAGTGGTTTGGGGTTTTGATCTTCTGTTTAAAAGGAAAAAAGTGATTCAATAGAATTAGTAACACTTGCAGCATAGCAACCCACTCTCTCATAGAAATGCAATTTAGCAAAATGAATGTGGTTGGAAAGTCAGGCCAGAATAACAACAGCTAACTACAGATCCACCCAAGGCTTGTATGGGGGCCATACCAATTAGCATAATAGTCGTGTTTGTTGGGAAGTGAAGTCTTTGTGCTCAGGATGCTTCCCAATTAAAGAATTGTATTTGAAGTGGGATTTAATTTTAATGTTTCAATGCCAGAACACTTACTTGCTGCGCCTGTTTTCATTTCAAGTGATGTTGAGGTTACATTTTCAACTTGGTACTGCTGTCACCAAGACTCTCCAATGTTTTTATTTACTGTAAGGGAGTGACAGTGGAAGGGAAGTATGCCAAGAATCATGATTTCCCTAAGTTTAACTCAAAATATATGATCTAAATTGTATAAGGCCCAAGCCATGAAGAATTTAGTGGGTAAAACACCCATTAAAGTCAATGGAAGATCTAAGAGGACTGAAGAACTAAGATTTTCTCAATAAACTTTACATTTAAGCTCAGAGAGCTCTCTGCCATTAAATTCTTTCAAAAGAATGCACATCAGATTCAAAACAGTCTCTACTTAATCTGAATGGAAAAGCCTATGAATAAAATTTAAGCTTCTTTTCTGTTTACAGGCTACCAGTGGGGCAGCCATAGTTCATTTGAACTTTTGGACTTATCAAGTGTACTGGTCAAATACATTTCTTAAGAATCTATGGATTGATCACAAATATTTAAAATTTGGCTTCCTGTGCTTAGGTATTACTGATTAGCTAAGTCATAAGATGCTTTGTTTCATCTTTCAAGCAGAATGCTTGCTAACTTAAAATGTTATTTCCATGAAAACATTTTTTTGACACAGAAAAGGTTTTCCACCAAGATATTTGCCAGTAAAACAGAACTCCTTGAATTTTCAGAAAAGTAAATGAGAATATGGAATAAGTAGGTTCACTAAAATCCAAATTCACTGAGATATAACATTAATCCTTATAGTATTGAAAAAAGGATTATTATATGTGTACAAATGAATGAAGCAGAACAAAAGCTACCAGTAGTTCCTGAAGCCACTTGAGCTCAGAATGTGGACAGCATTACACAAGAGGTATTTAAAAATCAATATGACACTTTATGGATAGATAATATGAGTTCAAGGAAATGACCAGATCAAGTTTTGCTATGTCAAGAAGACACATGACATAACTCAGTACACTCTGAAGCTGCTAAAGAATTCATCTTATTAGAAGACAATTATAAGTTGTCCAGTATATAAACACACACATATGTACAAACAGCCTCTCTTGCCCTTTTCAGATCTGCACTAATATTTGGCTATCCTTGACAACCACTATTGGACTAAGGTTTGGTATATCTCTGACTTACACACAACAGTTAAATATTTATATTTATATAGTTCAGAAGAGACAGAATCAAGACAAACACAAACCCAAGGTTTCCACCCCTGGGACTGAATCTAGCTGAGAACTGCCAACTTTGAAATTGATGGAAGAGTGTTGACGGAGCAGGGATAAGGTCCAATCAAAGGAATTTTGTTTTATATGGATTCAGTTTCAGAAATTCTCTGGCTTTCCAATATTGCAAATCAGCCAAACAGACACATTGGAAAGATATCATAAAATAGTTTTTTAAGCGCAGAAGAAGTTCTGCATGCCATCTAAATATATACAGTTCAACAGATCATGGGCTTGATTCTCCCTTCCTCTCGTTTACATCATTGTAACTCTGCTAATCTCACTAGAGTAACTTCAGATTACATTTGTAATGGAGAGTGGAATCCAGCTCTAAAGCTGTGTGTGATATAAACTTGGTAAAATATATAAATCTAAATAGCTGTTGGACCTAACGCTGAGATACCTGATAACACAGCAAGACATAATTGATTTATGAGGGCTGAAATTGAACATGGAATGAAACCAGTCTGAAGTAATATCAGAAAGACCTTTGTTGGAGTATGTTTTCATCAAAAGAATTTGGAGAAGGAAAGCATCAGCGACAACTGATTAGTTCACAAGTAATGTAAAAATAGTTAGAGTATCACTTGACACACTCAAATCAATTTCTAAATTTCTAGAGAACCATTCAGGCACAGTATTTACTCACTGCTTATTTCCTGAAGTGCCCACAATATAATAGACATTGTCTGAACACTGGGAACACCAGTACATTCACTAGTGATCTGAAAATCAAAAATTCTTGACTGAAATTAATCTAATTCTACAAATATATTTATGAAGCTAAATAATAATTAAAAATAAATTGATAGAAATTAATTGTCTCTTAATTATAAAAGGATTTGAAATTGCAAGTTTTAATTACTGCAATCTATCACAAATCAAAGACCTTAACGATGAAGGGCTAACCTGAAAGAATAAATCGATCATAGCCTCTCTCAAGTGAAGAAATCCAAGCATTAGTAAGTAGAAAAATAGGTGTTTGAGGCTCTGGGATAAATATAATTTAACAGAAACAGAAAGCAAATGAAAATTAGAAGACTATTGGCTATCAGACATACAAATATATATACATCTGTGTATTTAAATGCATATATATGTACATACATATATGTATGCATACATATATACATATACATACATGCATTTTTATATGGGTATCTGAAATGAAGTACACAGAAATAAATTTAAAGCTGCTAGGAATTTCAGACTAAGATAATTTAAAATGTCAATGTGAACAGTGAAATCTCTCAAAATAGGACAGTTTCTAGGCCTTTATAGTGACAGATCCAAAACTAATTGAAGACATTCCAAGCACAAGCTCCTGGAACTCTGAAGGATATAAATGAGTAGAGTTGCAAAAGGGTTAAATCGAAAAGACACAGCTTTATATTTTCCACTGCTCATATCCAGCTCTTTTATCACAGTGAAAAAAATATATTTCAGGGAATCTTTTCTTATTTAACATTACTTTTTCCTCTTCTTCTTACTAAGGAATACAGCTTTGTTTCCTTTTCCCATTGCACACTAACTTCTATCTTCTGAGTACCTACATAAAGGTCACTTGTTTCAACACCCTCCCTCCTGTCACAGAATGCCAAAGGTATAGAGTCATAAATCCACCAAGCTCTTTGTGGGGTTTGGTTGGGTCGTCGGATGGTGCTGGTTTGTTTTTTTTTTTTTTAAATCTTCCCTGCAACCAGCAATATTTCTAGAACATTGTCTGGGACCACGTTCACTTTTTCATGGATCTTCCAGTAAGTGCAGAACCTGCTCTGAAATAAATGTTTTAAGGTCAGTGACTTTCCCTGCTAGGGAATCAAAAGAGGTTAAGTTAAGCCTAAATGAAAAAATAAAAAAATAAAAAATAACAACACCCCCCTCCCCCCCCCCAAAAAAAAAAAGCATCCCATAGGTATCTGTGAGCTTTCAGTTGCTGCTTTGAGACCCCTGTTCAGATTCCGGAAAAGTGGAGCCAAAAAGAGAGGGGCTTGCCAAAATACTACATTCCAATTTTGTTCATTTTCTGCACATTACTTTTGTAATGTTATAGTTATTTATGGTGCAACAATCAAGGAATTGTGCTATTTTATGATAGGTAAAACATAGCAAGTAGCAAAATCTCTCTGCCCCTGAGGATTTACAGCCTATCTGTCAAATAGGATGCTGCAGGTGCACAAGGCAGACAATGAAGTTGATGTTGCCTGGAAAAAAGGAAAGAAGTAAAAATAAAATGGGTTGAGCAGAAAAGATGACTCTCTTCTAAGCCTGCCATTGCCCAGCAGCTGTGATTTGTAGGCGCAGCAGTTGAAACAGGAGATTTAAGAAAGGATTAAACAATACAGCAGATATTCCTATCAAACTATATGATTTTTTTTTAGTTTGGTTTTGGACTAAACACTTTGACAGGTTTTTTTTTTTTTTTGTGAACGAGAAATGAGTCAGTTTCTCAGAAAAGAACAATAAGACATAATGGAAATGACCGATTTCTAGACTGGAACAAAGGGGAGCTGTCATCTTGTCACCTTTGCCAGCACTTCAAGGGATAATGAAAAAATGGTACATTCTTAGGACAAGTTTTAGCTAAGCTAAATATATTATCTTCCTGACTCACAAGCATCCCTATAAGTTGGGAATTGATGTACATTAACACAGCAATGTTAGAAATCTAGAACTACCAGAACATAGAAATTCTACAGAGTATTTCTAGGTGGTAATTAACAGCACAAACCACTCAGATATCAAAGCAGGTTTATGAAAATTGGGGGAGAAAGCACATTGTTTGCCCATAGCATGTCTCTGATAAGGCTTACATTAAGCAGTATTTCAGATAAAGATTTAGGGAGGGATAGCCTTCATCAGCTCCTGCAGATGGTGGCAGAAAGAATACAGGTATACATCAGGAGTATATTTTTGTATTATTCACAAGGAGCAATAAGGCCATTAAAAGTTAATGCAATGGGAAATTGGAAATGTACAGTAACTTCTGTGTAGTGAAACTCATCTTTTTAAAATAAGTTCTAAAGGCAAAGAGGAATAAATCAGACTTATCATGCCAGAAAACCAAGATGATCTGTGGCCTGTATAGTAGTCTGCGGTTGTTACACACATGGGTTTTTGTTTGCAAAAGTGACATGACTGTCAGAAACAAATGAATGTTGGTAGTTACATTTAGTTTGTTCAGAGGAACGTATCACAGGAGTGATCCTTTCTGCTCACAGAGTCTATCATTATATAATTTCTTGCAAAAACTGATGTGGCATTATCTCAAAGCCTGCGAAGGTTTCACTCCCCTGCTATTCTCATAGCTGCAGGAGTGTAGAAGAGAATGTAAACACAGAGCTTTTCTATCCTTAAACTCTACTACAGAAAGGAAGATTTCATTTTGAAATCTCTAAAAAATGGCACTCTGGGGCCCTGAGACCGGAGGTGGGCGTACAGTCACACCAGTAAACCTGCTTGAGGTTGTCAGACTACTAAAGCCTTACATTTTTGTGGTGAAGCATTTTCAGATAGAGTCAGGATGAAATAGTCTCATGAGACAGGATTTAATATCGATGGTTCACAGAAAATAACTAAATGAAGCCAAACTCCTGTACAGAAAAGGCCCCAACTGATGTTTCGCCAAACCAGGAAATGCCTGTAAAGAAACACATGCATTAAAACCAGCCATCCCCAGGGGCCTCTGAAAGACCAGTGGTAGAAACAGGATAGCACAGCCTTCTCCAAGCACACCCCAGAGCTGAACCACACCTACAATACCACTTCAGGAAGGAAGCTAGCAAGGCAAGGGTTAAGCACTCTCTGAACAGCTAGAACACAATCGAGCCAAAAGAGAAGCGATACTCATTTTGTGACCCCGCTACTCTCTGGTCAAATATACAGAACTGGATGTATTTTGAAAGAAAATCCACAGCTGGTAGTTCGGAATACTGCTGCCATGACCTAATGAACTAAAAGTCTGAACCTCATATGCAGCTGAATTATCTCAGCTTGTACTGAAGAAATTACAAAATCTCATGGGATAGTTTAGGGGAGTGTTTTATCGCCCATGAGATCCACTCAACAATGCACCTGCTAACACCCTGCAAATGCCAGCCCCATGGCATCACCCCACACACTAGGACATGGGGCCAAGGTAACATCCCCACGGCTGCTCAGCAGTCTTGCACGAGTGGTCCTGCTAGCCCTCTCTAGGACCGTTTGTGGGTTTTTGTCTTACAGCCCCAGCAACATCCTAATTCTGCCAAAATCTTCATTGTACTTTCCTATTTGTTACAGTGGCACCTGCTGGCAAAGGCACAGGCAAAAGTACATTTCTTACTGTTTGGTTAAGCAGATAAGTTTAATTATGACCTAAGGTGTGCAATATTTCATTTCTCTCTCTCTCACAATCTCACCCCCTCTTTGGGTTTAATATAACACATTATACCGAGCACAAGGAGGCTTGTTAGATTACTGTTGGAAGATGCAAGAATTGGTTAATTTTGCACCGTTTCTCCCTGTCATTATAATCTTTGCCACAAGAATGGCTACATTCTGTGAAATGTTCTGTTCTCAGTGCAGTCATTGTCATGTGAATGAGCTATCACAGAATCCTAATGCCTGAGATGTTTTATTCTTACATTCGTGACATTTGTATTTCAGTGACAAAAGCTTCAGCAAGAAAAGGAAATGGAAGAAATTTAATCCAGTCTCTTGATCATTTTTAAATTCTAATTTCATGGTCTTTTCTTTCCTAGATGCTACAGCACAGTTTCCTTCATATGTAAGAAGTCTGTATTTAGACTAAGAATGAACTGATGAAATCAAACGTCTGGGGTGTTTGTATTTTAATGGTTTCTGCATTAAAGACACCGTATCAGTGCAAATTGCTGATAGTTAGGAAAGGTGAAAACCAAGGAATATTTGCTAGTCATTTTTTACCACTTAGAGTGTATGTGTGCTGTTAAAACTCTGATGAGCTGAAGCTTGTATTACACCAGTATATAATAAAAGATCAATTATTTTCTGACATTGGTATCAGGTAATGTGATAGTTGAAACTAATATCAGAGGTAATCAGGACAAGGAAGAGCACCACAAATCATTCTAAATGTGCAGCAATGCAACATTTAGGAAGCTTTTCTGCTTTGCTGATTTCAGTGGCAAAAATTACCGTTGATTTTAATGGCATCAGGATCAAGACCTCCACCCAACTTCTATCCAGTTTAAGCTTTTTTGTCAAGCCATTCTTCAGTGCATTGTATGAGTAACAGTTTTGACAATCCAGCTCTTGTTTTCTTAATTTCAAATATTTCTTAAGCTTACTTTACTGTTTCTGCTGATTCTGGATAATATAATATTTAGCAGGCAATTTTGTAGGGGTTCCCTAGTACCACTCATCAAGGGGTAAATTACTATGACAGAGAAAACAAACATTCAGATTGGCAGGAGGAGGAAAGGACTGTGATTTTTTTCTTTTTTTTCCAACCATAGGTATAAAATAATTGTTCTTCAATGATCTTTCCTATGGTGTGACCGTAAAAAGGTGTCTGAGCTGTCAAAATGGTATTCAGATGGCTGACTGTCAAAGATACTCTACAGCATCACAACTGGAGATTTTAATTGCAGTCAGACATCACACTGGAAAGTCATGAGTGCATTTTCTCCCTTTCCTGCTTGCATACACATGTTCTTTCAGAATATAAGCTTATATATTTAAGCTTATATATTTATACAACTTAAAATTGTATAATATTTTAATCCATCTGCATGTCATGTAATAATATCCTCCTCACTTGCTCTCTATTTAAATAAATGTTTGCAGATTCCACTTTTGATACCAGGACTGCAAGGCCTCATTATTTCATATTTCCAGAGGTTACAGAGTTTTAATGTTAAAATGCAATCTTTGAGATACTTTCATTTGCCTAGCCAAACCTCTATGATCAAATGAGTACCTTTTTTACTTTTCAAAATACTAGGATCTCAGGACCCACGTATTCTCTTAATCATTGCTCAATTTCTTTTATCCATATTCCTTTTTTTCCTACACTTATAACAAGACTGCAGCTCAGACCTGCAAGATCTGAACTCTAGTCCATATTTTTAAAGCCATGGTTCTAGAGATACTATATTTTTTTGATTTTAGCTCACAGGTAACCTACTTAAAGATATCTAGATATGTGTTTTAAATTCTTAAATAAAATGTTCAAGTAGCTGATTTTGACTTACAATAACAATGAATTCAGAAAAGAAAATCCATAGGAAACAACCTAAAAAGGGCATTGTTATACTTTTCCACTTCTTTTAGAGGGGTTTATTTTACTGGGAATCTCCCTGTTTCCATGCACTGCCTTTTGGCTTCAGTGTTCCTTTGATATTTGTCTTTATAATGAAAAAATAATAAAATGGAGACTTATTTTAACTAGGGAAGAGCCACTGGGTTTATTACTCTGAACATTAAAACTTTCCATCGAAAATGAATGCATGTTGAGGAGAAAAGCTCAGTATTTTTCCCACCATGAATTCAACCAGTTTGTGATGGCAACCTCCAGATTCCTCATTGCTAAAATTAAGTTTGCAAGTTTAAAAAAAAAAAAAAAAAATTAACAAAGTATGGTGTTTCTTAGTGGCCTTAAACACATACAGCTTTCAAAACAGTGATAAGATTTGATCATGCAGATTTTCTCTATTTAAATGTTTTGCTACGGCATTGCCAGCTTTAACATCTGTGATGAAGTAGAATGCTGTGGAGGTCCACAGATCCCAAATCTACTTCAATATGCTACTGTGATAAGAAGTAACAGGGGAAACACATTTTGCTTTCTTTATATGGCACCTTGTAAAGCAATAAAAATGTTCTCAGTTCGAATGGAACACTTTCTGTACGAGGTTTGGGAAGAACAGCATGATGTTCTTCCCCATCTCCGCCTTCCCCTGTTCAGCAAGAGTCATGTAAGAAATATATTACAAAACCTGAACACCATGGAAATTTACTTCCAGTTACAGGCTATTTTGGTATGCAGGAGAGAAATGAGCTGGTAAACTGACTCCTCAAAGAGAAGTTTGAATTTATGTGCAAGTCTCTGCTTTTTAGTCTCTTTCACTTGGTGGTAATCACTGGATGCTACTCCAGATAGATAGCTTCCACAGACAATATGGGAGTACAGGTCAGATGAAGATCATATTCTTGGGATGGTGCAATATTTCTTGTTCTATGCTTCTTAAAAATTCAATCCTTTTTAAATTCAGTGTTATTATTGGCTTAGTCTTACTCAACTTGGAAAGAGCTTTAGAATTGCACAGTACCTTCCATCAGAGTATATTGTAATTTGCTAAGTGTACTAGTATTTTTGTCCTAACCAAACATGAATATTCCACATAACCTACATTGGGATAAGTAAATATCCTGCTAAAAATCAATGTAGAAGATAAAGAAACTTGAACATCTCTTTTCTTACGTGAATACCTATCTCAATTCCTTTCATAGCTCTCTTTTTCCTCTGTGTTGTCATATAATGTTCTTTGTTACCTATATGGATGCCTACCTTTTCTAAACTTAAGTCAGCACTGTACTACAAGGTAAACAAAATTGCAAGTCAAACTCCTTCAAATGATATAGCTATCTTAAATAATAATTAAAAAAATGTTTGGATTATTTTACTTAGTGTCTCTGAGCCTTTTGTGTGCATTCAATCCATGTTTTCAAGTTTTCTTCTATATTCATGAAGACCAGAAACTCAATTTCATTTTTAAATGAAAGCTAAGATTATCAGATGATAATTGATTCCATGGACTAGGATTCAAATAAAATATTAGTATCATAACACTTCAGATAAAATCACTGAAGTTGGGGACAACTGAAGAGTCAGGCAGAGTATCACTTTTTTAATCTTCTTCTTCTATATCTATATATAGAAAAAGAAATCAGCACTACAAGTAATAACAAATATTTCTCCATGATCTTTCTATGTATTCAGTTAAACTAACAACAATACCTCCATCTGGTGACCACCTCCATCTGTGCCTCCCAACCTATTAACACCTCAACAATATGCAGGAAGGCAGATGTCCTCGATTTACAGGCATAGTACACAGAACACAAGCTCCAGCTATGTACACATCAGTGAAATACAGATGGTAATAATATTTCTACCGAAAGACTGAGAAGTTAAATTAATTTTTTTTTTTTTCTTTTTTTTTTTTTTTTTCCAAAACGCTTGGACATCTTTGCATAAAAGCTAGTAAGATTAGAAGTTTATGGAGTATCCACATGTATTAAAATAATGCAATAATGTGAATAGAAAAGTTGTCTTTGCATTCTTTTCAGTTAAATGCCAGTGCAAAGATATTGTGATATGATTCAGACTTTTGGTACAACTACTCCCAGATATTCATTCCTCTGTTGTTTTCAGAAGAACCTTGAAATATCCAAAAAGATAATGTCATACATCATTTTGTTAAGGTTTAGAAAGCATACTTACTTCAAGGCTAAAAGCAAGTAGGGGATATGCTTTGCTTCCTCAACTTATATTGACTTTAACTGCGAACTGAGAGTACTTCTCAGTTTATTGTACGTGAAGAAAACGAGACCAAAAGAAAATATAAAAAAATGTTAGCCAAAAAGAAATTAAAGAGATAAAGAAAGGATTTAGCAAACAAAAAAAAAAAATAAGACAGGAAAGCTGAAGTAAATATGAATTAAATTTAAAAAAAAAAAAATAATGGAAAAGCTCTGGAGGAAAAAAAAAAAAAAAAACAAAAACATCGTGGAAAAAAAAAAAAAAAAAAAAACCAAAACAGAATAGTCTGCAAAAAACTGGAACTAGGGCACCCTTCCTTTGGGGAAAGTCTGAGAAAGCTGGGACTATTCAGCATGGAGAAGAGAGGGCTCAAGGGCAATCTTAGAATCATAGAATATTTAGGGTTGGAAAGGACCTTAAGATCATCTAGTTCCAACCCCCCTCACACTAAACCATGTCACCCAAGGCTTCATCTAACCTGGCCCTGAATACTGCCAGGGATGGAGCACTAATGAAGGGTCCCTCCCCAGCATCCCTATATGCCCCCTTCAGATACTGGAAGGCTGCTATGAGGTCTCCATACAGTCTTCTCTTCCCCAGGCTGAACAGCCCCAACTCTCTCATCCCTGGTGTCCCTCAGGGATGGGTGTTGGGACCAGACTTGTTCAAAATCCTTGTCGCTGACATGGACAGTGGGATTGAGTGAGCCCTCAGCAAGTTTGCCGAAGACACCAAGCTGTGTGGTTTGGTGGATACACTGGAGGGAAGGAATGCCATCCAGAGGGACCTTGACATGCTTGTGAGGTGGGCTGATGCCAATCTCATGAAGTTTAACCATGCCAAGTGCAAGGTCCTACACCTGTGTCAGAGCAATCCCAGGCACAGCTACAGGTTGGGCAGAGAAGAGAGTCAGAGCAGCCATGCGGAGAAGGACTTGGGGGTGGTGGTCGATGAGAACATGAACATGAGCAAGCTTCAGTGTGTGCTTGCAACCCAGAAAGCCAACGGTATCCTGGGCTGCATCCAAAGGAGCATGACCAGCAGGTCCAAGGAGGTGATCCTGCCCTTCTATTCTGCTCTTGTGAGGCCTCACTTGGAGTATTGTGTGCAGTTCTGGTGTCCTCAACATAAAAAGGACATGGAGCTTTTGGAACAAGTCCAGAGGAGCGTCACGAGGGTCATCAGGGGGCTGAAGCATCTCCCATACGAAGACAGGCTGAGAGAGTTGGGGCTGTTCAGCCTGGGGAAGAGAAGACTGTATGGAGACCTCATAGCAGCCTTCCAGTATCTGAAGGGGGCATATAGGGATGCTGGGGAGGGACTCTTCATTAGGGACTGTAGTGACAGGACAAGGGGTAACGGGTTCAAACTTAAACAGGAAAGGTTTAGATTGGATATAAAGAAGAAATTCTTTCCTGTGAGGGTGGTGAGATGCTGGAATGGGTTGGCCATGGAGGCTATGAGTGCTCCATCCCTGGCAGTATTCAAGGCCAGGTTAGACGAAGCCTTGGGTGACATGGTTTAGTGTGAGGTGTCCCTGCTTATGGCAGGGGGTTGGAACTAGATGATCTTAAGGTCCTTTCCAACCCTAACTATTCTATGATTCTATGTCATGTGGAACAGTGGCAAACGCTTTGCATAAGTCCAGGTAGATGACATCAACTGCTCTACCCCTGTCCATCAGTTCCATAGCCCCATCGTAGAAGGCCACCAAATTGGTCAGGCAGGATTTCCCCTTAGTGAAGCCATGCTGGCTGTCACCAAGCACCTCGCTGTTTTTCAAGTGCCTTAGCATGCCTTCTAGGAGAATCTGCTCCAAGATTTTTCCAGGCACAGAGGTGAGACTGACTGCTCTGTAGTTCCCCGGGTTATCCATTTTCCCCTTCTTGAAAATGGGGGTTATATTTCCCTTTTTCCAGTCTTTGGGAACTTCACCTGATTGCCATGATCTCTCAAATATGATGGCCAGTGGCTTAGCACCTTCACTTGCCAGCTCCTCCAGGACCTGCGGATGGGTATCATCGGGTCCCATGGACTTGTGCACATTCAGGTTCTTAAGGTGATCTCAAACCAGATTCTCAACGTATATACATATCTGAAAGGAATGCAAAGAGGACAGAGATGGGCTCTTCTTGGTGGTGCCCAGTGACAGGACCAGAAGCAATGGACGCACACTGAAACACAGGAGGTTCCCTCTGAACATCAGGAAACACTTTTTCATTGTGAGAGTGTTCAAACACTGGCACAGGTTGCCCAGGGAGGTTGTGAAGTCTCTGTCAGTGGAGATATTCCAAAACCATCTGGACATTTTCATAGGAAACCAGCTCTAAGTGACCCTGTTTGAGCAGGGGAATTGGACCAGATGACCTCCAGAGGCACCTTCCTACTTTGGCCATTTTGTGATTGTGTGATTCTGTTGGTTTTGGTTTTGGTTTGGGTTTGTTAGTTTGTTTTTTTCCCTTTTCCCTCCCAACTTCCTTCCTTAGTAGTGAGAAACACCCTTTTTGAAACTGCAGCTTCAAAATTACTATGCAAGTTTACACTTCCAGGTAAAAAGCACACCCAAGAAAACAACTATTCACAAAATTTATCTATCAGAGATAAGTGATTCAGTTCTGTGTCTCATTTATTCTCTTATTCAAATTCCAAAATATTTGGAACCTCCAAGGTGTGCAGAAAGTTTCTTCAGAAGTCAATGATCGGGTCATTTTATAATCATTTTTTACTTCTTCCATCTCTTTGGCTATCTGGTGCCTCAGGTTAGGTGTCCATCTAGGCTGGTGCAATCCCCAGTGGGTTTTTTGATGCTCTGCACTGTTTTGTCCATATGAAGTGAGTTGCAGGACTGTAAACATTCCAGGTGTGGGCCCTGTGTTTTATGGTACTTAGGAAAATGGGTCCTAAATCCAGATTAATTGAAATAATAGGTATCATTATAGATATTCATATTTGAGTGTGTTTTTTCTAAATTAATACTATTAAAACAGCATAATACTGTAAAAGTTATTATTTTCTGAAGAAGGCATTAAGCTAGTGATCTTGTATGTTAACAGCATATAGATATTATAGGGCCCTTGGGCCCTCTCTTTCATGATGCTAAAACTATATTTTAAACACAAGTTCCCTCTCTTACATATGTTTTAATTTAAACATGGAAGGTATGGCATATGACCTTGTGCTCATTCCTACAGTTGGATGTTCCTAAACCAAAAGGCTAGTCTATTAACAAATTGCCTAATAAAAATATTTTTAGGGAAACTAGGTCAGCCATGAAGATGAGATGCTTTTTAGACTACAAGGACTGAAAGCAATACTTGAAAAACCATAACAATTTTTTTTAAGTGATTAAAGTGGTAAATTGTGAAGCTTCAGCTCCCTTTCTCACAAAACACAGAACCTTCTTTATACCAATTGCTGCTGGCTTCTGTCTTAATTGGACAATTGCCATTGTGCTCATACTCAGGATTCCGTATTTCAATGTTTCAAAGATTGACTGCTGCTGGTTTGCACCCTCCCCCATTCATTCATAGGGAGCTTTGAAAGGTGGTCTGCTTTGACATGTACATCATTAGACAGAAGAGGGGAAGCAAGGTATCAATATCAGAAATGAGCAGTGGCAGGAAAGAGTGTGGCAGGAAAAGAAAACAATTAGAAACAGTTTGGTGTCCTGAAGTAAAAAAAAAAATAAAATAATAATAATAACTGCCAAGTTGGGCTGACAGTATCCATTTAGGGAAATGAAGAGGCAAAACATGATACATTTGCTCACTGGCCAGTTTTATTAGAGAAATAACACAGGGAAGCATGCTTATACAGACTTTGATGAGAGTGCCTAATGTAGGGATTCTGGGTCTGAGACTTAATGATCTTGCCCACCTTTTGGCTAATACTGTAGAAGTAAAGTACAATTCAGTGATAGATAGCATTATTTTCAAAAAAGCATATCTCCAGTTTTATCAAGCTTCTCACAAAGTCTTCATCAGAACAAAACATAGCATTTCTAGTTAAAAAAAATAAATGGTGACTTCGGGAGAGTAATAAAAACTTATCATTGCAGTCAGGGCAGATGTGATAAAAAAACCTTATCAGCAGGGTAGAAACCTGAGGCCCATCCTGAGCTACAAAGGAACCGTAGCTGCTTTAGGTAGAAGTTATATATTGACTGCTTTATTTAGGACCCTTCTACCTTTGTATATTAGTCATGGAATTTCCACAGATGTCCAGGACTGGGCTCATACTGCTTCTAGAGACATCAATAATACAACTCCCATTGATTTTAACGACAGACAAGCTAACTCAGTGCTAAGAGCTTTTGAAAATCTTCTCCTAAAGGTTTTATATGACATTCTCCCACTACTTAAATTATACCAGACATCACTAGAATCTCAGGTTGCATTCAATAATTTGTTTGATGTAGTGGCTACTCTGTTTATTTAAAAATAAAAGCTAAATTCCCAAATGAAATAAAAAGTCAAACTGTTTTTTAAGCTTTTATTGAATTCTTCTTAGGATGTCAAATCCTGTTGTTTGAGGTTTTGCAGGATAAATGCTAACCCTTTTTTTCTTTTTTTTTTTTTTTTTTTTTTCCGTTTTCTCTCTGTTGTTCCTTAGGAAATGGTCAGAGGAGCAAAGGGAGCATTGCTGGAGATTTGAAACAAAACCAAGGGTACCGGTGAGTATGCATTCGGGACTNTTGTTTGAGGTTTTGCAGGATAAATGTTAACCTTTTTTTTTTTTTTTTTTTTTTTTTTTGTTCCGGTTTGCTTGGGTTCTCACTCACAAAATTTCACTTCTAGGTTCAACCTCACTTAAAAGTTCAGAGTGAATTTCAGCCAAGTCCAGTAACTGTGATCTGGTTTATGTTAAAGTCAGCCCATAAACTGCTCAAAACTGGGTCCAGATTCTTTTGAAACTAGGACTATAGTCTGTGCAAAAGCAACTCAAGAAAATGTTTTGATGAACCTAGGTTCAATATTTCAAAGTCTATAATGAAACCTGAAACAAACCAAATTCCAATTTGTTTGGGGCTTTGTACTGAAAGCATTGTACTGCTCTGTCAAACTGATGACATTTTACCACAACTTTAACAGTGAAAGATTTTTCTTCTCATAATTTCCCCCAAACCCCTTGGCTGCTGGAAACAGTAATATATTACCATGGATACAGATTACAGAGTGGGGTATAGGGAAGAGAGTGGAGGTTACAGTGTATAAAGAGATTTCTTTGGAGCTGGCATTTGGAGCAGGAATCAGACATCATAGAAGCTTTTATTCTTTTTTCTTTTTTTTTTTTATTCAAATCTGTCCAGATCATTAAAAGGGTAACTTCAAGAAGATGAGCTAAAATTGATTGCATTTGGGATTTTGTGTCTTTGGTAGAGCCATCTTTTTTCTGGAAAACAAAGTGAAAACCTTCACATATTTGCTTGATTAATTTAGAGAAAGAGCAATTTAAAAATTAGTAAATAGATTGTAAATGCTTTCTCCTTTCAGCTGGGCAGAGAGAAAATTGGAGTCTATCTTGTCAACTACAGAAATAGTCAGGCTTGCATGCCTCTACTTCTGACATGGTTGAGTGAAAACATGCTTACACACTTTGCTGTTTTGAAAACAAAGGCAACCACAGCTTCACCATCACCATATGCAACAGTGAAAAACAAGCCAGGATGTGCAATCTGGAGAGTACAAAGATGAGAAGTGATGGGTTTTCCCTGGGAGGCCATCTTCTGAAAGATGTGGCTCTTCTAAAGATAGGAACAAGTAAAAGGAGACGAAGAAGGGGATGTGGGGTTTACAGTAACATCCTCCTAACTATTGTATAAAATAGCTTTGTGGAATAATCTTGAGTAAAATATGCAGGAGTGAAAATGGTAAAATTCCGTAGAAGTTATCCAGAAAGACTTTACTACTTGCCAAGGCAACCCATTGTAAAGGCAAAAGACATTTTCATACACTTAAATCCATTTCCTTTGATTGTATAGGAGTCACACAGATATTCTACTATACCGCCTAAGTTAGTTCAAAACCTACTGAAATATTGTTTTCTACTCCTCCTATAGAAAGTGATCGTGAAAAAGTGATGTTCAGTCCAGAGAAAAAATAAGGCTCATGCTACTCTTTCTGCCACTAAAAAATAATCTGCGTGAAAAATATTTGCACACCTACAAATGTTTTGTCTTTATACTCATGGTACAGCCAGGTTTGCCAGGGATGCTGAAATATCCTTCCCAAGGAAAGAAGTCAATTAATATTCAGATAAAAACTACCTGTATTCTCACTCTAGCCCATGACAATGCTTGCACTCAGCTTCATGACAGCAGAATTTGTTCTAGAATAATTTGCAGTAATGTAACTGTCGAAAACAGAGGGGTTAACAAGTTTATTTTAGAATTAACTTTTACTTCAGTGAAGATTAATATGTCAAGCTGAACACTAAGTAGAGGTCAGTGCTGAAAGACCACCACACTAATCACAGGAATGTGTTGGCGCAGACATTGATGCGTTGCAGCAAATGTTTCTAGAGGAAAGCAGAGAGCAGTTTCTCCCCAACTGTTGGCCCAGGGCAACTCCCAAGCCCTGCAGCTTTATTGCCAGTGCTTCTCCTCCCAGCTTTCCCTCCCAACAGCAGCCTCTTCATAGGCTGCTTTCCCCCCGCAAAGTCATCCCAGATTTCACCAGTGCCAAAGGCCTGCGCTATCATGAGATGTGAGGTTCCTGCTCTTCTTTAAAAAAGTCAAAATGCAGTTTCCATGCATCTTTAGGAGACAGAGGATGACAGTGTCAAAAAAATAGGAGACAATGTCTTTTCTGGACTTCTAATCCTAGGATTTTATTTAGTCAAGAAAAATCATATAATTTTTCATGCCATTAAATTCTTTTCATGATCGATTTTAAAGAGCACTTACTAAGTGCAGGACATGAGACAGCAGGGCCCAAATGAACAACATCCTCAAAATGAAGAAGAAGAGGATTCCCTAGCCCTGAAAACAGACAGCTCTATTGCAAAGCAAAACACTTCTGCTTTAAAGAGACACTGCCGTTTCACAGCCCTTAAAGCTGCATTTGTAAGGAGCACAATATACTTTTGTTATGAGAATTCTTAATTTCCTGCTACTTACGTAAGATGGCAGTTCTTATGTAAGTAACAGTACATGGGCATACTGCTGTTTCTGCAGGATTTAGCTAGCTGTAACTGAGTCCATGATCAGTGGTTTCCCAACTAAAGCTGTGTTTAAGGGGAAAAGCTTGCATGGGTGATGTTCCTGAGTCCAAAGCATTATTCATGGCCAAATCAGACTCCTGTGTTTCAGATCTCTTCAGCTCAGAGGATGAAAATTTATTCTACAGTTTCCTGGAATGCTTTCAATTTTGAGAATTCCTCACTTTTCACTATCTCCTGAACAGTCCCTTGGTCATAGCCCTTTGGTATTTGAAACTTTCACACAAGGAGAAAGAAAGAGGTGAGGGGAGAAATATTTAAGTTAAGAAGGACCAGAAAAAGGATTTGGGGAACTGCAGGCCTGTCAGTCTGACCTCCATCCTGGGGCAGCTTATCAACCCTATCGTCCTGAGTGCCAACACGTCACATGCAGGACCACCAGATGATCACGCCAAGTCAACATGGGTTTATGAAAGACAAGTCTTGCTTAACCAACCTGGATTCCTCCTAAGACAAGGTGACCTGTTCAGTGGATGAGGGAAAGGCTCTGAATGTTGCCTACCTAGACTTTAGAAAAGCCTTGACACTGTTTCCCACTGTTTTCCCCAGAGAAACTGGCTGCTCATGGTTTTGACAGGCATAGCTTTTGGTAGGCAAAAAAGCTGGCTATATGGCCTGGCCCAAAGAGTGGTGGTGAATAGACATGAATCCAGCTGGTGGATTCACAAGTGGTGTTCTCCAGGACTCAGTGTTGGGACCAGTTAGGTTTAATATCTTACCAAGATCTGCATGAGGAGATCAAGGGCACCCTCAGTAAACTTGCAGACAACACCAAGTTAGGCAGGAGTGTTGATCTGCTTGAGGGTAGGAAGGCTCTACAGAGCTATCTGAACAGGCTGATCGATGGGCAAAGGCCAGTTGTATGAGATTCAAAGAGGCAAAGTGCTGGGTTCTGCACTTGGGCCACAACTCCATGCAATGCTACAGGCTTGGGGGAAGAGTAGCTGGAAAGTTACCCATGGAAAAGGACCTCAGAGGGTTGATTGATGGCTGCTGAACATAAGTCAGCTTGTGCTCAAAGGGACAAGAAGGCCAACAGCATCCTGGTTTGCATCAGAAATAACATAACCAGCATGGCCAGGACAGGATCCCCCTGTACTCTGCACTGGGTGAGGCAGCACCTTGAATGCTGTGTTCAGTTCTGGGCCCCTCAGTACAAAGAGAGATATAGAGGTGCTGGAGCACATCCAAAGAACAACAAAGCTGGTGAAGGGTCTAGAGCACAAGTCTTATCAGGAGTGAGTGTGAGATTGTTTAGCCTGGAGAAAAGGAGGCTCAGGGGAGACCTTACCACTCTCTACAACTATCTGAAAGGAGGTTGTAGTGAGGTGGGGGTTGGTTTCTCCTTCTGAGTAAGTAGTGATAGGACAAGAGGAAACAGCCTCAGGTTGCACCACAAGGGCTTTAGATTGCGTATTAGGAAAAATTTCTTTACCAAAAGGGTTGTCAAGCATTGGAACAGGCTGCCTGAGGAAGTAGCTGAGTCCCATACCTGGAGGTTTTTAAGAAACATAGATGTGATACTTAGGGACATGGTTTAGCGGTGGATGTGGCAGTGTTAGGTTAACAGCTGGACTAAATGATTATAAAGGTCCTTTCCAACCTAAATGATTCCATGATTCTAAGTGGAGCAATGAAACCTGGAATACATACAAACCTGCAAATTACCCACACAGAGGTGAGATATCAGAAATACCCAGTGTTTCCCCTGACACACAGACTGCCTGCTCTAAGTTGACTGTGTCATCGTAAAGTATTTATTGCTGAAAAACCCTACAGAACATTTTCACCTTCACAAATATATGCACTTATTCTGAGATGCCTTAAAACTGCAAAATGGAAAAAGAGAAATGCTTTTACTATCACACCAGTTCATTTTCACCTTAAAAAAATAGCAAGATTACACCTCATCCCTTTATCCCAGGATAACTTATTGGTGTTATTTCCATCTCTGGAGTAAAAAGGACTACTAGTCTGCATGCTGCAAATCAGAGGTGTGTGATAAGGATAAAAAGCAGGATCACTACAGGTAGGGTAGTCATTAGAGTTGAGAACAGCAACACACTCATTTAAAGAAATCTCTTTCACCCACAATTCCCTAGTATAGGAGCAGAAGTTTGGAGGCTTTTTCATGGGACCCTTAGCTTTAAATAGATTTACCAGTTTATACAGCTCGCTAAAGCTTGAGAATACTCCAAAGCTGCAGGTTTCTTCTGACTGCTACAGACAGGTTTTAATGAAACCTGCTGAAAGACACAGATATGGAGGCTGACAACCACCAAGAGGCAAAAGGATAGAAAGCAGACCGTGTGTCTGCAAACAAACAGTCACGCCTCCAGAAACACGGGCACATAACACAGGAGCGACTATATTGATTATCAGATAGCATTTGACACCGTTAACAGATAAGCTCTTAGGCCAAAGCTGTTGGTTATCACGTATGTATCACACTACACACTACTTTAGCTTTAATAGTCACTCTGACAGAGAGAGGGAGTGAGACAGAAAGGCAGAGGATTTTTGAAGAGGGAGGGAAAGATTTTAACCTATAACACAATCTACAACTTTGTTAAAATCTTTCTTGACCAAAAAAACAAACAAAAAAAAACCAAACAAACAAACAAAAAAAAAAAACCAAGCACCAAACCAAAACCGAAACCAACAACTATGAAACCTAACAAGACATCCTTCATAGAAAATTACTGAGCCCAAAAATAATATCAGTCTGAACAAGCAAGTGGAGGTTACCACAGTATATATTAAGGGAAATAAGAAAGCAATTAAGATACCTTTGTTAAGGAATTTTTAACCTGTCAGCAATATATGCCTTTTGTTCTTCAATCTTTTAGGTTAATAAAATCAAGGCCAGCTCCCTTAGAGATGCTGAAGCTATTAGATATCAGTAAAACTTAATGTACCACAGGGACCATGTAAGAAAAAAATGCACTTAATTGAGTGTTCAGAGCCAGAGCCACCCACTGTAAGTATATTCTGGAAATTGAGATGTTATTGCCAAGGTTCTGCCATATGTCGTTAATGGGATTATATTTCTAACAAATTTGTAAGTAAACCTGGTAAAAAATTACTTTCCAAAATGAGCGATATTCAGTATTTCCTAGTCTAATTTTGCATTTTTAATAATGTCTCTGTCTAAATGGTAACCTTATTATCAGTCTCTCAGTACTGTGTTCAGTCCTTGTGAAGAAACAAACGCTCCTTCTTACTTCATTTCTCCTCTCTGGATGAATGATGTTTGAGCTTTTCCAATGCTTTCAGCATATAAGGATTCTATTTAGCTACACACTAGAAGTGTTAGGACTGAATGAAGATAAAGAAACCCAAACAGCAGTACTAACAGTAATTCAGACTCTGATTACTGATCCAAATTAGACTGGACAAACTGAGAAAGGCAGGGGTTTGATACAGGTTTTCCAAATAACAGTGAGCTACGACAAAAATCCATATTTATCTGATGTATCCAGCACTGTACAGTCAGATTCTTGAGTTTCAGTAGAGAGAACAAAACCTGATACAAAGGTAAACTCCTCAGCTTTAGTTCCAGGTTATTGATCTTCACTCGAAAACTTCTAACACTAAGTACGGGTAGGTGAACTGGAGGAAACATTTCCCTCAGGGGACATTTGTCCAAGGCTGCAGTTCTCACATAGGGCTTTTTTATCAAGCACATACACCTATTCCTTTAGGGACTGAAAATACAGTTTCAGATGTTTTCAGACTGCAAGTCTCACCTTCCTAGAGCACAGGTTTTGTGCTGCAAGCCTGTCTCCACAAGCTGAATATAGACAAGAAAATACTTCCAAGTCTCCCAATGCATTTTTTTTTTTACATGGGGACAGAAGAAAGAAAAAAATAAAAAACTCCAAACAAACAAAAAACGACAACAAAAAAAAAAACACACAACTTTTTTAGAGCTTAGAGGCATTTTCAAATAAAAGAAAAGCAGACTTGAACAGGTTACTGTAATACTAGTGTTCTTCAAAGTAATGGGAACACTAATAGAAAATGAAATGTTAAAGAATTGAAGGATGGTAGCACAAACTCAGCACAGTTTCATGGAAAACAGATCTTGTAAAAAAAAGTCTTATTTCCTTTTTTTTTCTTATATATAATTTCCAGTGTGCTTCTTTTCTGTAAGGAAAAGATTACTTTTCACCTCCCCACACTACCGTAGCATTGATCACACCTTCATTAACATCACACACTCCAAAACCAGTATTTATGACTCCATCCTCTCCAGGCATACTACTCCTTGTAGCTGAATTTACATTTCTACAACGTCCTTTCATCCAAAGTCCTCATCAGCTCTTTCCCATACGACTCCTTCTGGAAAGATGACTGTTCCAGCCAGAAGACTTTATTATGCCATCTTGCCTAACTAATAACTTCCCCACCATTCCCTGAGGGTATGCACACACATACGTACTATAGCCCAGCATTGTACATATGAGCATAGAATTCAGGGGCTTTTGAGCTTCCCTCTGAACAGCAAATATTATAACTTTTTACAGACAATGTTACTCTAGGCCAGCTTCCAAACATCAGAATGTCAGAGAGTAGTTTTGTATGTCTGAAAGCTTGAATTTTGTTTTTTTATTTTTGTTCTTAATATCCTGTGGAAGCTTGATCAAATCCTATACCTTTGGTGTGTCTCAAGGTTCACCTGTGAAGTGAGGAGAATTACAGATACAAAAGGGCATCCAGCATTTTTTCAGCTACAGAAAATCATACAATGGAAAATAAAGCCTATAAATAAAAGCTATGGAGAAAAGGCATATTACGCTTCAAAATAAGGTATGTTGGAAAGGGTAAGGGTCAGCATCGAAATAAATTTTGGCTGTAGGCATTTCAATCTCAGGATAAGATATGTTGAGGTGGTTAAGGGAAGCTGATTAGATTAGTCATTTATATTCATTGGTAGAGAATGTTAACATGAAGTAGGGACATCTAGAAAAGCAGATGCAGTTAGTTTACATGTAACTATTAATGAAAATGGTGTCTGTCACTGGGAAGTCAAATTGGAGTCTACATCAAGCTTCTCTCCTCCCTACCCACTCTTTCACAAGAGTTCCCACCTCTTCACATCTATCACCTCTCCAACCTGACTCCCACTAGCCACGCACCTTAATTCCCACAGGCGAGAAAACATCTTCAGATGCTGGGGAGCTGTCTATAAAAATAGAAAGGAATAGGAAAACCCATATTCTTTGGCCTGGTAAGATTTTGCTAATTGAAATCAGATGCCTTCCAAGGCAGAATTGGACTCCTGTCTGTGTAAAGTTTTTCTCAATGGTTCCACAAAATGCCCAAATGGACCTAAAAATCCCTGTTTCAGGACATAATCAGTTCCTCAGCGTCAACACCCTAGAAACTTTTTTAGTCACTGCAGTGGCAGAAAGAATCTGCCACTGCAGACATAGCATTATTATCCTCGTGATAGCTGGAAGTATCTGTGGTTTGTTGCAATAGTAATCTGAGATTTCTGTTTGCATATGCTCAGAGCCCGAAGAGCAAACTACAGGCCCAGGCGCATGGGGCTCCCCCATCCCAGGCTGCAGGCAGCAGCACAAGTGACTCACAGCTGCTTGCCTGGCAGGGCCCAGACAGTGAAATTAAAGACATTCTTTAAAGTTTCACTTTTTTTAAATGCAGGACTTACAGTCTTGAATTTTTGCAGAACATCTGCTATCTGTGCTGTGGAACAGAGTGAGCTCAAGTCAGGCATCCCTATGACTTAAGCCAGGCTTTTCAGATCAGAACAGACTCTGATGTCTATTCCTTCTATGGATCAAGCATGGATAATGACATATGAACCAAAAGCATTCATAGACAGTAGCAAAATTGGGAAGTCATATCATAGCAGTGCACTGCTACTTGGTAAACTGTGTACAGACTCACATTATAAGTAAAACGTCCAAAAGCAGAGTTTAGAAGAAAGGAAGGAATATATATGGCTTTCAGTCCTCTGGTCAAATGCAAGGAACCAAGATATTTGGTTTGCTTAATTAGCCTAATCTTACAAGGCCAGAACACAAAGGGATTTTCTACCCCCCTATTTTAATATCTAGCTCTCAAATTCTGTCATTAATGTGACACTGTGTTCTGAAACAGCTTTGCAGTCAGAAGAGGACAATGACAGAGGTATCCTTCTGTTTTCTAGCAAGTAATTACTGAAACACAAAGATCTGCATTATTAAATTTCCACAGAGTGAGCCTGTGGGTAATACAAGACGAAGGGAAGCTTAACAGGATCTATGGACAGCATCCAAGGTTCCCTCCTGTGAGGTAGGCACATTTCTCAATATTTTTCCCCAACTTTCATCAAATGTACCTTTTGTTAATAACTATTACCTGGTGTCTAGGGGTTTTCTAAGCCTAGGATCTAGATAGTTTTTTTGCTTTGCTGATAGTCAGAGGCAGAACGAGCTAATACCATGTCAGATAAGTAGAAAAAGGGTGAAAAGTCCTCTGTATTCCTGCCTACATCTGAAGGCCTTGGTGTCTGTATGTTTTATAACAAAGAGGGATAATTGGTTGTAGGTGTGTAGCTTGCATGAGGAGTGTCTTCATCAGGTGAGGTTGTGTGTCAATCCTTTTTAGACCTGGAAATACAGTTGTGCGGTTTAGAGGAATATACACTTCTCAAGCACAATATTTGCCTGCTGTTGTATTGCCACAGTCTTGAAGAAAAAAACTGCATATAGAATTTCTGAGACAACAATGCTTTTCTAGGTCCTTATTGTATGGAGAGAGAATAAATATTTAAGTAAGTCAAACCTACCAGTTATTAATGAGAAATCCAGCAAGCATTCATTCTGCTGGCCATGCTGACAGGGGTTAATCTCACATTTCCATAACCTGCTTACATAGCTCTTCTCTGTATACCATGGATGGCTCTGGAAGGTCAGGCTTAGAGAATCCTGTATGCTCAGACTCTAAAGCCCTGCAAAACACACATGACTCACATCTAATTGTTAGCATTTATCATTTTTATATTCCTAGTATACTCAATAAAATGGGATTTACTCTGTTGATGCGACAGTTGAAATATTTTTTGCTTAGATGTAAGCAAGAGGTTATGATCGCTCAGTTTTCTGATTGGTACAGGCACATTACAGCACCATGTTTCAAGCATAGAGGTGTTACAAGGGAATAGATGATAGAAATCTTTTGAACAGTAACTTTGTATGCATAATATAAACAGTACTGTATACACACACATGTGCCCTCTTGAATTCTAATACAAAAATGCAGTCACATCCTATACCAACTTGCTCTAAAAGTGAGATGAAAACACACTCGTATAATGATAACTCTGTGAGAGAGTCACAGGTTAAATTTGCTCACCAGTTTAGGAAGACAAGAGAGAGAAAGAGAGTGCAAACTAAAGAGAGTTCCCTGAGCTAATTTTCTAACAATCAATCAGCTGATAATTTCTACTGAAAGAGAATGAAAGCATAAAAGGAAGAGAATTAGTATAATAAACATAAACTACCTTCTGCCAGGAGAAACTATATCAAAGTGACTGGGAAAGCGGGAGAAAAGGGATATGATCTGTTGCACTAATTGCACTATAATTAGTTATATATATCCTGCATCCACTTCTCATACATGTATTCTACCTTTTATATAAAAAATTTTCAGCATTAAATGCAGGAGCTGTTGTCCAAACTCGTATCCATTATATTCTGAGATGTTTTTCCCATACATTGCTGGTATCCATTAGCTTTTAAAGACTAATTAACACGAATTATAGATGGCGGTGATGGGTGGAGGGATTACACTGAAGTAGGTCACTTTGCATTTTTTTTAGAAAACAGAAAATGAGCCGTGTGTCTGTTTGTGTGTGTCTTTACCTTGTCTTCTTCAGGTTGTTTACACAGAGAATCACTGAATAAGCTTACATTCATTTGAAAGCTGTATGTCTGTGCTCTCAGAGCCTAGGGCCTTGAACTAGTTGCATGCATACTGCCTTTTGGCCAGAGCTCAAATCTCAGTCATTCCCACCAGGTATATGCAGTTTTTAGCTCACAACAACAGTTGGACCCACTCCAAATAGCACAAGCTGTAATGTGCAGAGACTGCAGCTTATCTGGTGTTTACAGTCAGGATCCAAACTAGCAAGACAGCACAGACATACATGCTATGAATACAATCTTTCATTATATGCATATATGTACTAACTAAGCAAACAAACTTATTTACAGAAGTTTCATTTCAGTAAAGCAAGGAATATTCCTCACCTCAGATTTGTCCTTCACAGCTGGCTCCTGCAGTACAGTCTGTACAGACAAAGACTTTGCCATGGCATCTGCCTGATCCCTGAATAAACATGGCTATGAACACATGTGCTATTTCTGCTTCTGTATTTGTTATAGGGCAATGTATTCAACTATGAAAGTCGTGTGACCATTAAAATACAGTCTGCTTTAAGATGTCCCTTTCTGTTTAAGGAAGAAATGTAGTACAAGGAAGAAAAAGAATAAAGTATTTATTGTACATCCAGAAAACAGAAACAATGAGTAATGCTTTCCCAAGTAAAAAAAGGAAAATGTTTCTGTTTATTTTATGGGCAATGATTTCTCAAAGTATAAAATCCCTGGATCTACAAAGAGCAATGTGGATGTGACAATAAAAGTTGTGTATTCCTTTAGCTATTTCTAACAAAGGCCTTTATCCTAAGAAAGAAAACTGTAAAGACAGGTACTTGCACTCACATGCAGCTCCTACTGAAATAAACACAACTTGAAGATTGCTTTTATCCCGCAGACTAAGCTCTCCCTTAATTTGGAAACTGCACAGCCACAATTCTGCTGTCTCCTCTTATTTTGCACATACCACGCAAATAGAGAAAAAGTTCTGAGTGCACAAATACCCTCCCTTATATGTAGTTTTATTACAACACATCCCATGATTCACACTGGACATATTAGACTATGTGCTATGCCAAATCAAGCACTTTTTTTTCAGGGAAATGTGCAAGTTCCAGGGCTAAGCACAAATCACTTTCGGCAAGTACTCACCAGTCTGTCCCCAGTGCTCAGTTACACATGGTCAGAGAGATTATAGGAGTCTTTTGGTTCCCTGGTTGGATAAACATACAGTTTAAAGATAAACACTTGCACATTTGAATTTTCATGTGAGAATACTTGCCAATATAGCTGCAGATTCACTTTCCACAAATATGCAGGCAAACCAGCTTGACTGTAAAACAGTCATGAAATTGTACCTGTGCATCTGAAAACAAGTGCAATTAAATATGAAGGGAAACCAAACGCAGAATATTCGCAATGTCTGTTTACCTCTAACATTTCTGGCAGTAAAGATCTGTGTGTGTCTGTGATCCTATGAAAAAAAGTATAAATTAATTCTAAATTAATATCTGGTGAAATTAAGTAGAGTCATCAGCTTCATTTGAGCAAAAGTGGAAAAGGCAACTGTATCTGATCAGTAGCAGACTCTCAGCCCCAAATTACAAAGGCCAGTAGATAAAATTCTGTTACAGCCTATTAGGTATCTCTTCTTCTTTTTTGTCCTTTTCCCCTCAGATCAGCTTTCTCCTTTCCAGGGCCCAGTAATGGGTTAATTGCATGCAACACATGTTCTCTTGATCAGTGAAGTTTGTTTTCATCTAAATGCCCTTTTAAGGTGAACCTGCTTGTCTATTCTGGTATTGGAGCGGTAAGAAATTTAATTAGTAACCAGAAACGTTGTTACTGAAAGAGTCAAAACCTGAAGCAGATAGTTTCCAAATGTAAGACTTGTAGCAGGCCAGCTAAACTAACCCAGGCTCAAATCCTTTGGGATGACCTATTCCCTCCCAGAGCTTCAGGATGGAGAGTCACCAGCTCTGCTCCTCGTTATTACTGTCTCAGCTTACTGCCCTAAAGAGAAGAGTAGTGAGAGGATGAGAGAGGTGCTAATCCACGGAGAAAAATACAAAAAGATTTACACCAGAGCTGAGTGAATATGGGTAAAGGAATAAACCAAATGTCTTTTTGAACAAAATCCTCTGTAAGTAATTTGCTTGATAAAACACAGCTCACATTTGGGCGGGGAGCTATGTTAGCAAACAGAGTGGAAATAGCATGAAAACTCCTTTAAGATGGCTTGCATAATGTCAAATAGGTTAAAGAAACCCTGCTTCCTAAATTAAAAACATATTACATTTAAAGGAAAAATTTACTTTGGACAGTGGTAGTGGAAAGAATGACCAAATAATATGACTGTAATTAATTGTTCACATGTGAACAGTATATAGCATTTGTGATGCCCAGAATGTGTAACATACATAGAGAAGTAATTGATGTGTGCTTTTATATTGTCTGGACCATTGAACAGTGCCAAATCAGGGAGGAAAGGGGAAGCACGTGTTCAGAGTTTATGTATATAGGAAGGCGCATGGCAGCTTTAGACAGGTCTGCAGGAACATGTGTGTCAAGTCAAGAACTCTTCAGGAATAACAGCTTGGTTCCCCCTTTCCAAACCTGTCCCCAGCAGCTTCTCCTCCCTGCAGGGGGAAAAAAAAAAAAAAAAAAGGAAAAAAAATTTCCAAAAAAG
>NDXB01020228.1:72880-113014 GCA_002631895.1 Agapornis roseicollis | reverse complement strand
AAATATTAAAAAAAAAAAAAAAAAAAAAAAAAAAAAAAAAAAAAAAGGAGAAAAAGAGACAGATATTAAACTCCTCTAGAAAAACAAACAGTTTATAGTCAGATTTCACAAAGGTCAGCTCAGTTATGAATAACCCCTACCCAATATGAGAATTCCTACCATGAGAATAGGATGGGATGGGATGGGATAGAATATACGTACATATCACATATCGTATATATCTCTCCTGATACTTAGTGACATCTGATTCTCCCGTGTGACTCCAGAAATGTATGGGAGGTACAGCCCTTTCAATAGCAAGGAAAGCTCTTGATGACTCCCTGCTTAATAACCACATCTTCCACCCTAACTCTCTGAGGAACACATATCATTTCATGTATAAGTCCATGAAACTAGAAGATCACAGGTGTATTAATCCTTTTTTCTTTTTCTTTTTTATTTTTTAAGATACTAAAGATTATGTTTCAGACAGATTCCATCTTTTCTTCCAGCAGATCATACATTCTGGCACAAGACTGGATCAGCTTTTTCCTCATAACAAGAATATACGGCTAGCAAAGGGATCAACCTGTCTGGTGTCACCTTCATTTAAACTGGTGTAGAATTGTGCCTTGAATTCTCCCATCTCACACACAAAGTGAAACTGTGCTCAAAGGTAACTAAGGAGAAACACCTTACATTCCCAGGACTCTGGCCTTTCAGGTGTCTGTCTCTCAATTTCTTCACTATTTTTGTACTTTTTCAAATCATTGGCTTATATAAGTTGGCTAGGGTTAACAGGGGGTTAGAAATTTCCAGGTTGTGAAGCTTATTCAAGATTTGTGAAAAACAGTATCTGTGTTACGGGAGACTTAATAGAGCTCAGCATTCTTAAAATGCAGTATGAACTCAAGGGCTATCTATCATCTTTGACCAATCATCACAACTGGGCCATCAACACTGGATATTCAAAAACATGGCGAACATGCCAGGGTGATGAGGGTGCTGTGGCAAACTATTTGGACATGGAGAAAAACTGTAGGTTCTTGTTAGGAGAGAGAACTGAGGTCATATGGGACATGAGGTGTGCCGTGGTTTAAACCCAGCCACTCAGCTTGTTCACTCACTCAACCCCCCTTTCTTGCCCTCCCCTGCTTCCAGAGGGATGGGGAGGAGAATCAAAAGAATGCAATTCCCACAGGTTGAGATAAGAACAGTTTAGTAACTAAGGTATAACACAAATCACTACTGCTACCACCAATAGTAATAATGATAAAGGAAATAACAAGGGAAAAGAATACAGCGTCTCACCAACCACTGACAGATAACTCACCTCACCCCACCAACCACCAACCAAATCCCTCCTCCAACACCCCAGAGAGAACTCGCCCTTCCGGATAACTCTCAGTTACATCCTGGGCATGACGTGCTATGGTATGGAATACTTCTTTGGCTAGCTTGGGTCAGGTGTCCTGTCCCTGCTTCCTCCCAGCCTCCCCTCCTCCCTGGCAGAGCATGAGACTCACAAAGTCCATGGTCAGAACAAAACATTCGAGCAGTAACTAAAAACATCCTGTTATCAGATTTGTTCCCAAGTTGAGTCAAAACACAGTGCTGCACCAGCTACTAAGAAGGCGAAAAATTGACTGCTATTGCTGAACCCAGGACAAGGTGGAACTGAGATGGGTGTAGTCAAAGTAAGAGTACATGGAATACAAATCCACTTAATTACATCTATTATTCAAGGAAAATTTTCTTAAATTAATACTCATTAATTCTAGACACTAGAAACAAATAAAATACAAATAAATCTTTAAGTTTTGTTTAGGAAAGTGAACTTTAAAACAGTTGAAATATTTTCTGTAGTTAGGTTTATTAAGACGTATCTGCTTACATCATTCCATGTGAGGACAAATTGATGTCTGTAAGAGACAAACTGCAGAACTGCAGGTTTGCTGATAAATTTAATGATGTCAGAACCTGATCTACACCACAAAAAACACAGTAACTAGGAAATCTCAAACAACAGCAAAGCTTGGATAAGCACTGGAAATAGTAGAATGAAAAACTTCCTGTGACTCCTTCCAGTTCTGAAATCCAGCTGATGTTATGAAACATGTTCACATGCCACACTAACTCTGGGAGCAAAGATGCAACAGTGGAAGTACAGAAAGAAATACACAGGTACAGTTTTAATTGTGTCCTAAAAAAGCAATCAAAGCTTTGGATCACCTGTTTTCCTTTTTCACAGATTCATTCATAGTGCATTTTGGAAAGGTTGGCAGCAGAGTGAAGGGTGAGTAGCAAGTACAGGTTGAGGTTTTTTGCAGGGGCAGCTTCTGGTGTGAACTTGAGTGGATGGAGGAAATCAGAAGAATAAGGAGTAAGGAGCCAACCCCAAACCAAAGTTAGGAGGCTCCACTCTCTAGTGGAGGAGCTGAGGGTAGCAGTATAGGTAGGAAACAGGTTATAACAGGAAGACCAGGGAAGAGTTTAGCCAAACTTCTTCCAGGAGATAATGTAGTTATTTCTAAGGTGATTGCTACTAAATACCAAAGTTATTTAGCATCCTGATTAAATATATGCCTTGCATTATTGATGTACATGATAGTCTGAATGGGAAGCATACCATCTCCTTTAACATGAAAACTTAATGGACTCCTTAAGAATTAATGTAACATCAGGAGAAAAAGGCCAGAAAATTATCATGTTCCCTTCCAGAGTGTATACCTAACCCTGAAACTGCCAAAGACTCAGATATGCTAAGGTTTTTCTTTCTTATGTTGCCCAAACTTTTCAAATTGTCTCAGACCCATCATTGTCTATTAGTAGTCTGATAGCAACTTGGAAGACACCTATCTAAAAAGAACATCTTGTTATAATTAAATGTAGCTGAGTAGAGAGCTCTGATCTAGACAATAAATACCCTTTTCAACACCATGCCAGCTCTCCCAGGTGGGAGCAAGCCTAACTAAGGCAGTACTGAAATGAGGTTGGCAGTCTGCAAGCTGTCTAAGACTTTTGTCAGTGCTGCCAGCATTTGTTCAGTTGAATTGGTGTCATCAATAGAGATGGGGGGGTTGTTTGTTTTTTTTTCCAAAACTTTCCCATGTGTAAACAAGGCTCAAGATGCAGACTGATCTGGGAAGCATTAATTTCACACTGTAGTGACACTATAAGAGAAAATAAAAATGAAAACAATCTAATAGGAATGGTTTCATCTAATTGGACTGTGCAAAAACAATTACAGGAAAATAATTACCTGATTGTTTAAAAGGATCGCTAATGGGCAGAGTTAAGGTTATCTGAGTGCATTAGCTGTGTCCTTCTGAGGCTTAGATTTCTATTAAGATTGGCCTTGAATCTAAATTTCCAGAATTTATTCTTTCTCTTTCTAGAGAAATTGTAGCATTCCTGTGATGCATTTCACTTTAGCTTTAGGTTACTGATACATCCTGTCAACTCTGATTCCATTTTAATGTAGATTTAATCTAGGAATATAAACAAGATTTTTTTTTTCTATTTGTATTTGAAAGATTTATACATGTGGATTCCATTAAACACACATTCTGTTTTTCACATGTATCCTGCTGCGGACCAATGGATAAGTGCAACTATGTTTTACAGTTCATAGATACCTTAACACCTCTTTATTTTAACAGTCTGAAATTCAAGTCTGGATCTGGATCTCATGTACAATCCTGGAAATCTGGAACAATGATCCATCAGGCTTTCTTACTATAAGTAAGATCAGACATGGCACACATATTGTATTTTAGATTACTTGTGTAATTGTAGCTGCTAGAACTTCTGTCTCATGGCATGTTTAAATCTGACTTTATTTTAATCTCTGTACTACATATCTATTTCTCAGATTATTCTGGACAATTTTGATACAGAACTGCATTAAATAAAAACATTTGCAATAATAAACAACATGCAGAGTTTTTTAAATAAAAGTTACTTTTTTCTCATAGATATCTGCCTCTTCAGACGTCCTTGCCTTATAGGGCAGGTGGTAAAAAAACATTGTTTCCACTTAACATTTATGATCAGCTAGTTGTATTAGGTTACATCACATGTGGAAAAAACATCAACCTTTGGAGGCATGATAACAGAAGAGTGCCCTCTTAGAGGAAAACATATCTTAACAGATCAGATGCCAGGCAGCAGTTTGGTTTATGTTTCACCATTTAGCTTTTCTCAACAAACCTAAGAGGAGTTATCCAATAAATTAATATTATAAAATTATCCTTGACCAGAGACATTTTCTTTGCTTGTGTGACTAAAATTGCTTTTGTAAGAAGAGATTTTAGTTCCAAAACATAATGCATTTCCATGGTTCCAGAATTTTACTTTCTAGACAGGAAAGAAGATAATTATTCTGTATTCAGCTAATTGATTTTAAATTACCCTTGACTGGTTTTCAAACATAGCTCTAAGAGATGCTACATCACAAGCTATAAAGTAAGAGCAACAAATTAAGAAGTAAATAAAATCTTTGGTATTCAATTAACATACACAACCACTTTGTGTTGTGTAAATGACATAATAGCAAAGAAAGATTATATCTGTTTATCTCTTGTCAAAGACTAATTTGCTTCCAATTTCATAATTATTTATTTAGATCTGTAATATACAGATCAAAGTTGTACTGACTACTATGAATGCAAACGTATAGATTACATATATGTAACACATATACACTGAATAGGCACAGTAACAAGTATTTATTAGTAGAGCATTGCCTCAAATTAATATATGTGTGAATGTGTGCATATATATCTATATTGTAGCAGACTTAGTCATGAGTTTGATGGCTAATTTTAAGGATTTTCTGAAACTGTAGTAGCAATTTTGATTGAATGACTGATTTAGATTCACAGGAAGTGTGTGTGATTCAACAGGTGTCCAGTCTGTGCCCTTACTATTCTTTAAGAAGCAGTTACATCAACATAATAGCAATGCATTTATCATACTTTCAATGAAATTTCATTTCTTTCTACCTATTTAACTTAAAAAAATCAAAATTCAAACTAAAAAAACCAAAAACAAACAAACAAAAAAACCCAAAAAAGCCCAAAACCAAACAAAAACAAAACAAAACAAAAAAAAAACCAAAAAAACACACAAAAAAAAACAACAGAAAAAAAAACCAAAACAAAAACCAAAACAAAAACAAAAACAAATCAAACAATAGCCACAAGTCTCAAACATGGTTTATGTCCTAGGAACAAAATGACTGTCACCTTCTGGTGCAGGATTGTACAATCTGAGAAATCACTGTGATTTTTGGCTTTGGCAAAGAATGTAAGGACAGACAGAAGATTCTCTAAAGTCTTAGTATTTTCCCTTTTCATCTGTTTCCTACACATTATGTTATGACAGGCTAGCATGGACATGAACTTAGTATGGGACTTGCTCTGAATAGAATTTCTTGAATAGAAATAGATTTCATTTCTCATGTAGAAATAGATTTCATTTCTCAAAGTCTTATTTACAGCACACAAGTTGTGCTATAAATTAAAGACCCAGCACAGAAACAGACCAAAACACCAAAAAATACACTAGAAGGGATTTTTCTCTCAATTATACATATTAAAATATCTCTTGACAAAATATCCAGTTTCTTCTTGTCTTTGTACAGAATTAACCTTGTCTCCCTGGATATAGTTACGGTTTGTAGAACAGCTTCATTGCAGTTTGTGGGTTTACACTTTGTTATTCATATAGCCTAAAATGTTAGACACTGAGCAAGAAAATGTCACTAAATTATTACATTTAGATTCTAAATATTGATGTAGTAAGAACCAAAAAAGGCCTAAAAGTAATTAAATTACAATCCAAGTTACATGAACTTGAATTTGTGGGGTTCAGACATCAGAAAGAAAAGACAGTTAATGTGGCAGTGTTACAGTTTAATTATGTGGAGAATTATAATAGAGGTGTTAAAATTAGTATAAATGGACAAAAACTGAGAAAACACAGCTGTGTAAACAGTAGAAAGATAAAGACAGGAAAGGGTATATGATGAGCACCCACAGATGCATTAACATTAGCAGGTCATTAAGAACCTAAGGCACATTTAGGTTGGACTTCACAGGACACCCAGGTGGGGACACCAATCCTGATTGTCACAGAGGTGAGACACGGTGGGGTGAATTATCATGGTCAGCTCCTAAAGACACAAAAACCCCCATCCAAAAGAAGCATACAGTTATCAACTTAAGAATCCAAGCTCACCAAGAAGAGAACCCAAAACCTGGGGTCTCTTGTCCCACATGTTCTCCTTAGACAGATGACCCAGATACCAACATCTTGGTATTTGGGCACATGTGAGTGTGAAATCAGGAGCTGGGATGAGTACAAACATTTTTATTTGTTTCATTTTTTAAAAAACTGATCTGTTTCTTCTACATGGTTTTGCACTGAGATTTTCTGCATTGTTACTGCAATGTTGCAACATTATCTCTTCTGGTTGCTTTTCCTTGGTTTACTTGCAGATTTTATTTTGGTCTTTTTAAACTTTATTTACATCCCAGAAAACTACAGCAGAATATATCTCCCTGTATAACAGATCACAATCAGCTTCATAGGCACAAATAAAATGATTTAGTGTATTTTTTCTATGAAGAGGCAGTTAAAATGTGAATAGATATGGAGATCACTGTAAATAGCTAAAGAAATAAAAATAAATAAATAATTTAAAAAAAAATTAAAAATACCATCACTGGTAGAGTACAGTGTCTTTTGTTTGCTTTAATGCAAACATGTTTACTTTGGTACAGAAATCTTTTCTCTGGTAAGAATAGGAAACTCTTTTCAACACCAGTAGATATACCTGGATGTAAATTAGAGCTTGAATCAATGGTGTATGTGTTTATTTTCAGAGTGCAGATTATTTTAGTGTAGAAATGTCTGAGTAAGTAAAATGAAAAACACTGGTTTGGGTTGGTTTCTTTTTTTGTTGTTGTTGATATTGGTTTGGTTTGGTTTTTTTCTAGTATTTCTCACCTCACTGTATGCTTACACATTGTACAGTGAAAGTCTGGAAGGCATGTTTGTCACTCCTCCAGAGTGTAACCCCACCAGTAAATGTTATTGACCAATACACATATTGATTATTACTCTCATCCTGCAAAAGATGCCTGGTAAGATTTTGAGAGATCATATAAAAACCTTGAGATTTGTCTCAATCAAAATATTTACAACCTAGATGCATTTTAATCTGATAAAACTGTTACTCCACACATACTTCTGCCATCACATAAGAGAAAGGACTCACAATTTAGACCCTGTTTTCTCAGTTTCTTGACACCAGTGTTGCCAGCTGGATCATTTCTTTCAGATCAGCTCTGATGGCTAAGATTTATCAGTTGTCACATCATATCTGCTGAAATATCCAGTTTCATACAAAAACTCTGCATTTGCTATCTCTTTTCATATGAAACATACTGAAATCTGAAAATACACATATTGTTTTGGCCCTGCTATCATCAGTTTCCTTGATGAGATATATTTGTTTTGAAGAAAACCACACCATTACTAGGTGATCTTAATTCTCAGCCTCTCCTGATGTAGTTCTGAAATTCTGAAAATTAGAGGAGATACATACTGTGAGTAGGAGTGCAGAGTTGAAAAGATGATGCATCTGTAAAAATTCTTTCTCATACTTGTAATCTGTTCTTTTCTCTTGTGCTTATTTTAGTTGAAACTGAAACAAGTATTTACTTTCAAAGCAAAGGAAAGATACTTTGTTATGGTCATCATTTTTCTCCCAGTAAACCACTCGAATAATGAATTATTCACTACTAATACCTAAATATTCATTTTTTAGATATTGTGAATAACTTTACTGAATATCCGGGCATAGGCACTGCAGAAAAATGGAAAATAGTCCTTATGTGTAATATGTGAATAAAGAAAGGTCATGCAAGAGAAAGAAAGATACTATTTTTTTCTGTTGCTGTGATGAAAGTCTGAGCTAAAAGAAAAATTAGAAGAATTATCCTGGGATCATGGGCTGCCTTCCCAAGTCAGACAAGAAAATTAAAAAAAAAAAAAGGAAACCCACAACCAGAAATTCACTAAGATGCTATTAAAGTATTAGGAAGGAGTTCTATAAAAAGAAACAGATATTTATTAAAAAATAATGAGGAGGTGCCTGGCAGGACCATTAAATTGTTCATAAGCAATTCACTGCTTCAAAAAATTTCAAGAGGTTTTAAATAGTGCCTTTTAATTCTTTCCCAAAGTTAATCTCAAACTTTTTGTTTTCAAAGGCAGAAAGTTCAGTACGTAAATAACACAAAAATAAGCCACATCAGCCTGTAATAGAGAATGAGACTGAATTGTGGCACTGAGCTATATTGCCTCTATATATCAATTAAGGCCCTTCTACATCATGTACTGTATTATTTCAACCTTTCAACAAACAAAAAGCTGAATTGCCTCAGGAATAGCTTAGCTTGATGTTCTTTCTGCACTTACCTCTCTACAGATAGTCAAAAGACTTTAGGATCTGACACTATTACTTCTTCCAGCACAGTCCATGGGACAAAACGAAAAACTGTGCCTTCTTCATTGCCTCTCAGATGCTTCAGTGACAATTTTTAATCTGAAAGCCAGAAAAGCTGAAATTCTTTTGGACTGAAACAAAAGTGAAAACAGAGGATTTTCTTGTTATGAATTGGATTCAATTAACAGTTTAATGAGCTCTTAGAGGGTGGCTAAAGTGGTTGCAAAAAGCCTTCCTCAGTGTCAGACAGGAGATCTATCTTGCAAATGTGTAGGATTAAAGTTCTGTCCTGAGAAGACAATTATAAAATCCTAGTAAAGATATGGGAGTTTGAACTATTTTACTTAACAAAATTCCAAATATGAGGCAGTCAACTCCCCATCTTAACTTTTGTATTTCTCATTGCATAGTTTCTTTTTCAAACTCATTCCAACCAGAAACCTGGCTGCCATTTGAGATACTGATGTCCTAAAATGTTAATTACAGCTGAAAAAGGAACACTGAAAATGCATTACAATGATCAGTCCAACTGTGTCTTTACACAGGAATAATTAAAAATTGACTAGTTTGGCCCACCAGAATCAGGAGTGAGGGGCAGTGTGATTTCTGTCTATGAATATGCAATGGCAGTAAATATCAAATAAAGCTGAAGGCTGCTATTTTCAGGAAAACAGGTGAACACAAACTGACCATTAATAAATTTAAGTTAGAAAGGCGAAGTTTCCAAAACACTAGAGCAATCCACCTTCTCATTGTAATAGTGGTATTTGTCATGGTTTAAACCCAGTTTCTACTCCCCTGCTTTTCTTTCCCCCCCTCCCCCCCCCCCCCCCCCCCCCCCCCCCCCCCCCCCGCCAGAGGTATGGGGAGGAGAATCAAAGGAATGTAATTCCCACGGGTTGAGATAAGAACAGTCCAGTAACTAAGGTATAACACAAACCACTACTGCTACCACCAATAATAATCAAAGAATCATAGAATAATTAGGGTTGGAAAGGACCTTAAGATCATCTAATTCCAACCCTCCTGCTGTAAGCAGGGACACCTCACACTAAACCATGTCACCCAAGGCTTTGTCCAACATGGCCTTGAACTCTGCCAGCAATGGAGCACTCACAATTTCCTTGGGTAACCCATTCCAGTGCCTCACCACCCCAACAGGAAAGAATTTCTTCCTTAGATCCAGTCTAAACCTCTCCTGTTTAAGTTTGAACCCGTTACTCCTTGTCCTGTCACTATAGTCCCTAATGAACAATCTATCCTCAACATCCTTATAGGCCCCCTTTAGATACTGGAAGGCTGCTGTGAGGTCTCCATGCAGCCTTCTCTTCTCCAGGCTGAACACACCCAACTTTCTCAGCCTGTCTTCATACGGGAGGTGCTTCAGTCCCCTGATCATACTCATGGCCCTCCTCTGGACTTCTTCCAACAGCTCCATGACCTTTTGATGTTGAGGACACCAGAACTGCACACAGTAGTCCAAGTGAGGTCTCACAAGAGCAGAGTAGAGGAGCAGGATCACCTCCTTTGACCTGCTGGTCACGCTCCTTTTGATGCAGCCCAGGACACAGTTGGCTTTCTGGGCTGCAAGCGCACAATGAAGTTGGCTCATGTTCGTGTTCTCATCGACCAACACCCCCAAGTTCTTCTCTGCAGGGCTGCTCTGAATTTCCTCTTTACCCAACCTTCAGCTGTGCCTGGGATTGCTCCTGCTGATAAGAAAATAACAAGGGAAGACAATACGATACCACCCATCGAAAACAAGCCCGACCAGGAAGTGTGTGCCCTTCCGGGTAACTCCCTATTAACTCCCCAGGCATGACGTGCTGTGGTATGGAATACCTCTCTGGCTAGTTTGGGTAAGGTGTCCTGTCCCTGCTTCCTCCCTACTTATCCTCCTCCCTGGCAAAGCATGAGACTCAGAAAGTCCTTGGTCAGAGTAAAACATCACTTAGTACCAACTAAAAACATCAGTGTTATCAGCTCTGTTCCCAGGCTGAAAGTCAAGACACAACACTGCACCAGCTACTGAGAATGAGAAAAATTGACTGCTACTGCTAAACCCAGGACAGTATGAGATAGATAGATAGATAGATAGATAGATAGATAGATAGATAGATAGATCTGAAAATAAAATTATTTACATTTCTGAAGGATAATAATGCCTGCTGCCTGTAATAACAGGTGACCATGCTGAAGAGGTTTTTCTTGATCATTCATCTCTCAGACTGATATTCACAGGAACACATGCACCAAATAGAGAGATGCATAATCTAGTCTTTTTGAAATACTGAGGAAGGATAAGCACTTCCCATCTGAGCTGTGATGGGAATGCTGAGGAATGAAGGAAGGACTGGCTTCCAGGAAGCACTGGCTTCCAGGACATACTGGAAGCCAGCGCTCAAGAATAAAGGAAGATATACAGAAAAAAAAGTCCTCAGCATTATACAGAGTTGTTGTAATTCTTTCTGCTGTAGCATCTGCATTCTTTCAGAATGCAAACATTAATTTTACAATTCAAGTCCTAGCAATGACCTCCTTTTATAGTGTATGGTGGTGACAATAAGGCAGTATTGCACTTGCTTCATACAATGGCAAACTCACATGTGTTTCAGTACAGACAGGAGTTCACATTTGTCTTTATAAAATAAAAGCCCTGAAAACAGGAGGTTTTTGTCAGTTTACATAAAAATGCTCTCCTTTAGAAAGAAAGATTTTAACCTTTTCTGTCATTTGGAAAAGTTCTTTAGTCTACTTTAACTCTTTATTGACTCTTTCTGTATTTAAAGTGTCATCTAAAGTATCGTCTTTCACCTAAAACCAGAATTCATCTTCCTTTCCTATACCTGTTGTTGAAGCAAAAGTTCACTAACATCATATCTATTCTGCATGGTAGTACAGAGTCAGCATGAAAATACTGTGAGCTTTTTTCCCCACAGATCACAGATGTGGTCAGGGGTGCAGCTGTTCCATACAATTCCTTTGCTATAAGCAATACCATTTTTTCTTAAGTATGGAAAAGGATGTCTTCTGCTATGGCTGTCTCTTCATCCTTATGCTGATCAACATAATCTGTTTCCTATCAGAAAAAGCAAAATGTTTACACTTTGACATAGGAGAAAATTATGGAGCAATAGGTTATTTCAAACAGATTAGTACAAAAGGAAGATTCTTTTTTTCTTAATTAAAGGCAGATTAAAAAAATACATTAGGCATTATGAACAGATTAAAATGTATCTGTGTCATAAGAATGTGTTCTTTAAAACACCATTTAAAATACCTTAGCTTTTTCTTAATCAACATTTTGAAAAAGGAGCTAATAAACATATTGACTGCAACAGGATTTTTCTATACCTTTGAGTCCTCTAACATGAGGCACATGACTTTTTGTTTACTTTCAGCTCAAAGCTGAAACAAAAAGTTCATTTTGACAGAGGAAGCAAGTAGATTGTGTTCTGATGTTTTCAAAATGAATCATTTCACCTTTGCCCGTTTCAGTATTAAAATAAAAATAAAATATCTTCTGTTTCTGACAGGAACTGTTCTCCAGTTTGAGTTCCTAAATACTTGTCTTTCTGAAATTTATTTGATTTAATATTCTGGAAATAATTCACTTAGCTCTAAATTTTACAAGTAACAAAGCAAACTCTCCATCAAATGCATCATCTTTTCTTACTGCCCCAAAACCGGTTGTAATCTCCTTGAAAGCCATTGGTATTCAGATTTATTTGATGAACAGGTTTTGTTCAGGAATTCAATTTGCTAACTTATAACTTTACTCCTGATGGGGACTACATAATCAAAGTTGCTCATTTTGCAGGCACTACAGCATGAGCTTTTTCACAGCTTGGCTACAGTAGAAAGCTTTTTATAATAAGGATCTGGTAGACAGCAGTGTACCGGATATTACACTTGTCCCAGAGGGTCTATTCTCCTATAGCTCTGCAATGCATAATGGCAGAAGAAGGATATAGCCCCTTGATCTTTAGCACAGAAAAAATAAGAAATCAATTATGTCTGACTTTCTAGCAATGTTCTGCTATTAATTACAGGTAATGGTTACAAAGATCACATGTAGGAATCCTTATGAAGAAATAAAGAAGCAAAGGGCCAAGGAAACAACACATGACTAAACAGGGCACCAGAACATGTGTAAAGCTGATAGAGCTGCCATGCATACACAAAAAGCTCAGTTCAGCCCCACCCAAAATCTGAGGAAAATTCCTGTTCTGAATTTTCTTTTCTTATGGAGGCCAAACACAACTAGTGAGGAATCTAAGAAGAGCCTCAGAAAGTGGATTTGATTACTCCCCTTCCTATTTACAGTATAGATTTTTTTAAGAACTAATTATCAGCTTAAGCAAATAAGAATTTGTCACTACTTAATTTCTATAAATACTGAGGGTTTTAATGCCACATTTTAGTCTAAGTTGGCAAGTAGTATACCTGTTTGTTCATTTTCTGGTAAGTTGCTAAATACGTGTTCAAAAATGGAGGTCCTAAAATGTTGCTTGCTTTTAGCACAAAGCATTTTCCCTTTCAAGTTTCCGAATAACTGGTCTTTCTGAAAAGCATTTATTTTAGTACGCATGGAAAAAGGTGTATTCGCATAACAGCATTCAAATTACTTATTCCAATTTTTTAGTAACTGTAATTGTTACTCTGTATTGTGATGGTTATCAGTATCAATGAGTAGGACTAAACTAACAATATTCAGGTAATTCTTTACTTGCTGAAACATATGAGGTTGGTCAGTCAAATGCTATCTGTGAAGCAGTCAAATATGCTTAAAAAGGAAGGTAAATTGGAAACATCAGCACTTTATTTTCCCATTTATAAACATTTTGATTTTTTTAGGACAGTTTCACAAGGGGACAAAGACATTTTCAACTGAATGTGGAGGCTGATTGTGAATGTTATTTTCATTTCTTTTGCTTTGATTATAAATCTCATTAAACAAAACATTGCTTGCTAAGGTGCTCTTTTTAACAGGCAAAAATCCTCAAGATATTTAGAATTGTTAGGAAATCATAAAAAACAACCTACAGTAACTGTGATCAGTACTTCTTCCTTTTATTAATTTCTTTAAGCAAACAGCAACAGAACAGACGAAGCAGACTGTGCTTTGCTCACTTAATGCCATTTACTTTTATGACTGAGGTGCTCATGGATCATACAGGGATATTGATATAGGAGCTGCTTCTTTTAATCCAAAACCTCTGCTAAAGTTCTGTTCCCAGCAGCGACTCTGACTGAACTTGTGAAGGACGTTTCTGGTGCAGGCAGTGAGCAGTGCCTAACGAGGTACAGCAGCTGTGCTAATCCCCTCCTTAAATTTCCCTGATTTTATAGCTGCTTTAATTATGGGGACTCAAAACCAGGAAAGACCTCCTGGGTCATTGGAAATAGTCTCCTGGCATCACAAGCAACCACTTTGTATAATATCCTTCATAAACTGATTGTATTCTTCATCTGTTTCACACACAACGGCAATGGATTAAAAAGGGACTTAAAACAGAAGTGTCTGTTGAGCTAGGCTTCTATCCTATATCTCTGAATAATGTCTTATGGTTTTTAGTATTTTAAAGAATAGGATTTCCTTCTAGTGAAGCATTACTGATACTGATTCCCCACAAACCAGAATATATCTAACCACCATATATCAAATAAGCAATATATTTTGAATAAAATAAAAAGGTGCACTTCTCATAAAACCAAAGGAAAACAAAATCATCCCCATTTTCAGCTTCCCTTTCTTGGAATTTTGGACTATTGCCTCTTAATTACCATAGAGTCTCTCAAACTGGGTTTTTGGTTTTTCTCTTCCACAACCAGTGAGCGTCTCTCACATCTTCTTCAGATGCTGCTTGTGAACCAGAAGAACATGACATCGAACAGTCTGCACCCTGCTGGGAAGTAACATAGGCTATTCCTCATTTAAGCCTTCAGTTACTACAAATAGTCCAGTCTAACTACAGTTGGACTGTAAAACCCAGAGTTGCAACCATACTGCAGACATGGCAGAAAGACACTGTGTTTTGGTTTGAAGAGGTAGTCAGGGGAACCACAGCATTTGTGTCTAGTTGCATGGACACATTCTTTTCACACCTGGAAAGCTACAAATCTACAAATTCAGCTGGGCATCCCTGTTTCTGCCTGGACAAAATATTCCCTAGGCATAGGCATAAAGCACAAGGACTAGATCTTTAATAGAAGCAGGAATCCTGAGGCCTTTTTGCTGACACATATTAGTGCCATCTGGAGTAACAAGCATTTACTTGCCACACCTTTAGAATAAAATTAAATACTGCTAACAATAAAATGATCACACTTTCATTCCCAAATAAGATGGTTTATAATTTATTTTAAATTACTTCTGGTGCCCTGCTGAGGTGTTTGATGTTTTTGAAAATAAAAAGGAACAAGAACCCTATTTGGACATCATCCCAAAGCTTCTTGAGTGAGGACAAAACACTGACTTTGTGTTAGACACTACTTCTGGACTCAGTGCATGAAGGGCGTTTGGCAGAAAGCGTTTTACTTTGGATGGCATATAAAAAAACTCTCCCTCTTGTTTTCACAACCGTACAATTCACACCTTCAGTAAGCACTATTTCTGGAAAACCTTCAGGAAATCTATACCCTTTGAGATACCACAAAACCAATGTAATTAAGGAAATAAGGGTGAAGCCTTGAGTGGCATGGTTTAGTGTGAGGTGTCCCTGTCCATGGCAGGGGGGGTGGAACTAGGTGATCTTAAGGTCCTTTCCAACCTTAACTATTCTATGATCTATAACGCTGTGAGACTGGGGTATATACTTCAGGATAAAGCAAATTCTGAAATGAGAAAGAGACTTAAAGACAGCAAAGAGTGAGGAGTTATTGGGAGTGAGAAGGGCTCTGGGTTGTATTTTCTTCTGGACACATATAACCTGTACTGATCCTGAACATTGATGTTTTTTATATCTAAGCTCTGGTTATACACAGAGCAATATGGTAAAATTTTTCTTTATTATTTTTATTTTTAATTTGGACATTCATTTTGACAATCCCAAGAAACAGCTAAAATTCTCAATTCTCTGCATGTAAATTTCTACCCTCAGCTAAATACCTAGGGATGTTCAGGGAAGATTTAATTAGGAGGAAAAAAAAAATATAGAAAAGATTTTTAGTGCCCCAGTGAATAATTTATAGCTGTTTCCTTTTCAACAAAGGGAGTGTTGAATGTTTTTGACAACAGCAGGTACATAATTGTTTTATGCTGGGGGCATTTATTGTAACTCATTCATTATATCATCTTGCTAGTTTTTATGGCATGCATTTATTTGTTCTTTTAGTGGAACAATTTGAATGACAACTAGGAGAAATAGTGGGGGACAGAGAGTGAGAAATGGCATGTTAAAAGACTTATACCAGTTTGACAGACAGCCTGAAAACACTGACAATACCATCAACACCATCAGAACTGGAAGCGCAAAAGGCCTAGATCCAGTGACCACCTCTTTTAACAAATGTAATTTTTCATTTTTTGTTTTTTGTTTTGTTTTTTTTTTGTTTTGTTTTGTTTTGTTTTTTTCTGCAGAGCTGTGTTCATTCATTTCAGTTGATTTGGGTTAGAAAACAGACTATTATACAATCAAAAGTTTTAAACTGCGGAAGGCGAAAGAAGACAACATGGAACCACATGTGAAAAAATCTTGAGGGTAAGTCAAATGAATGAGCTTCCTCCAAAGAAATAACTAACCCTAGAAGTTTGACCCAGACAGAGAGACCATATATCAGACAGAATTCTGAGGATTTTGTGACCCTTGTCATTGGGAAAACGTTTTAATTACATTGAGTCATTTCCAATCTATTTTTTCAAATTGTAAAATCTCAGAGTTCTCTGTATTCCAGCAGATCTTTCCATCAGAGAAAGTGTTAAGTATAAAGGATGGAAGGAGAAAGAGAATGAATATGCATTAAAACACATCACCTTCTTCTAGTGGTCAACGTTTGCCAATAGGTCAGTTTTTGGAGGTATAAGTGTTGTTTCTGTGGTCTTAAAGACGCTACCATGACTTACAGTATCTGATCCAGAAATATGACTGAAGTCTTTGCATTATTATTTAATATTACTACTAATATTACTATTAATATGTCACAGTAAATTGTACATGTAATTTTGTTCTCATTGTATCAACATAGATAAAAGTATACAGATATTTATGCATTACCAACTTTGCTACTGTCAAATAATCTTTCTGTGTTTTAATTTCGACATGGGCATTTTAAAATTTGACCATTGCAAAACAGTAATGTGAGTTCCTAATAAACAAATATTAACACAGGTAACTGTTTAGCATGGCAAGCACACTGGTTTACCTGTGTTTCTGTAATCTCTTGCTTCCACATCCTTCTCCAGTTCTTTTTGTAAAAAGGGACTTTCATGTCTTACATGCTTAATTCATTAGTTTTGTGGGGTTTTTGAATTATTATATTTGACATCATATTTCCAGTTTAGTTAATAGTCAGAACTACTCTCTAATTTGAACATACGTCAGGTGAGATTTCAATTTCCATTCCTTGAATCACAAGGTCTCTGTGCTTTGGCCTGTGAGGAGCTTGTAGGAGATTGCTGCTATTCCAGAAGATAGTTTTCCATGTAATATTTTGTTTACTTTGAATAACTTACATGGGTATATAAAACAGAAAAATTGGTCATTGAGAAAGTTGTATTTAGCATGCAAAAATAGAAAAGTGTATTACATGTGAATATACATAGTGTACAAACTTACTCCTTCTACAGCTGTTTCCTCATTTGAAGGACAAAGGATGTCTCTGAAATACTTCAAAATCAGTGGAGATTTTTGACCTCATCAGGGCCTAAGTGAGCAAAGAATTGTTTCTTATAGTCCCATATGTGCAACCATATGCATTTACAGGCACTCCAAAATATTTCTATGCGGCATCCTCCAAAGGAAAAAGAAAAAGAAATTAGTACATCTCTCTGTGACTTACCCATTTTACTGAGCACGACTGTAGCACTAAAATGAAAAGGGATCCTGGACACATCCCATGCTGTTGATGCAGGAGTCACAGACAATGCTGAGACGATTAATGTGATCAAGCGAATGCCAATTTATTAGACAAAGTGTCAACCTTATATAGAGATTTTTAACACAGCTACAGTGATTTGGTAATTGTTGATTGGGCTCCTTAACCCTTAACAATGCTAGGATTGGATAACACTGTCCTGGGAACTTGAGCCCCAGAACTTCCCAGCTCCCCCTCTCCTCTGCCTACCTCTGAGTTCTTACAGCTGGTGTTTCTTTTACTCCCTAATCCATGGCCTTCAGTTTATCTCGACTCTTATTTCTGTTCTCAGGCAGGCTGCCTTACACCAAGATCTCTGGATTGCTCACAAAATGTCCGTTGTCAGACAGCCTGCCCACAAATCCCCCTTTTTGTTTTTGAGCAATCCAGATGGATGTCAAATTCTTCTTAACCATAGATATTATACATCATAACATACAACCTGCTATGAATTCATAATATAGTCAAACTTCATACAATCAAATCCTTAAGCCATCCAGAAATTCCCCATCCTTTAAGGAGTTTCGTTAACCAATCCAGCCCATCAGTTTCTGTCAGATATTTGACCTCCTCTTTTAGTACAAGTACCCTTTTTATACCATCATCTGCACCTGCTTACAATAGCCTGCTGCATTATAATTGGATACATATACAATAGCTAGCTGTATTAGTGGATACATAATCAATAGCTTGCAGTATTTAAGGTTGGATACAAATACAATAAAGCACACAGCAACTAGTTACAATTGGTTAAATTAAGCATATGAGAACCTAGCCTTTAAAGCTTGCTAACAGTTCACTATTGTATCTTAGCACATTCCAGTTTCTTCTCATCTTGTTTGCACTGTTACTTTTGCTTTTTTACCCACAGCCTTCTTCATCCTTGGCTCATGTTGACCTTTACATAGGTACTTGCAAACTTGGGAACACAGCCGTTCTTTGCTAAAAATTCACTCACATTCCCCCTCTTTGTTTTACTAAATTATTTTTTTTTTAATATATTTATCTGCTATCAATACTTTCTTTAGATGACCCTACTTGAGCAGGGAATTTGGACTACATATGCCAATCACAGACTGCTTGGTCTGCCTTTCTCTTTTGGATGGCTCTCTGATAACAGGGGAGGCCATCCCTCACAACAAGGTCTGGCATGGCATGTGTCCCCACCGCTCCACGCCTGCTGGGTTGCAGCCAACAGCAGAGCTAAAGGTTCTTCGTGGTGGCAAACACAGAGGCCAACCCAGTCTTGCCCTTGATTGTGATAGAAGGCATTTGGTTAACCTTAGTCCTTACATCTTGCTGTCACTGCAGAGTTTTGCCTGTTTCATTTAGTAACAAGTCACTACTATGGCAAAGCACACACAGATTTACATTAGCAGAGTAACTANAAGGCATTTGGTTAACCTTAGTCCTTACATCTTGCTGTCACTGCAGAGTTTTGCCTGTTTCATTTAGTAACAAGTCACTACTATGGCAAAGCACACACAGACTTACATTAGCAGAGTAACTATTACAGAGTACAGCAGCATGTTGAAAATGCTGATGGCAGCGAGGGACTAGCCAAAGAAATTTCTTATTAGTGGAGTTATTCCACCCTCTTAATTTGTTCCATTACCTGCTTTATAACACTATTAGAATTAGTATTAGAATATTTCTAGCTTTGGCCTTAGCATTTTCTAGCAGCTGCTGCAAATTTGCCTGATCTAACATCTCTTTTTCAAGTGACAAATCCATACAGTACAAGGTGTAGTTTCTTATTAGCAATTGGCTAGTAAATACAGGTAGTTTTATACAGAAAATCACAGCCTCTAATAACAGCTACTTTACAAGTACACATATTCCAGTTGTTACTTCTCAGTTGCCCCCAAGGGGTGTTTTGCAATCATTTGTTTTTCTCTCCCTCTATCTCATTCTGCTTGGGGTATTCACAATCAGCTCCTGTAGCTGAGGCTTTAGGTTTTTCCACTCGTCTGTCCAGATCATGGCAAGGCTTAACAAACTTTGCAGACAGTGGCCATGGACCTGTAAGTAGGAGGATACAAATACATGCCCTTCCCCAGGTTATCAGTTCTTGAAAAGTAGACAGGTTAACGTGATTCCCTAAAGCCGAAGCATTCTGATGCAAAAGGAATGTAAAGCAGCTGCAGAAGTAAATTGCAGAGTGTTAACAGTCAAGGAGTTTGCTGTGTTATTACCCACTTTTTTCTTTCTTTTTCTGCCACCCTGATGCTGCTTGGGTGACGGCTGATAAAGCTTGTGGTTGCACTGCCTCTCTTGCTTTTTTAGTTAGAAGTTCTTGTTTTAATCGATCTGTTTCTCTAAGTTTTGGATTTACCCTCAGGTTACTTTAAACACACTGAGCAAGGTTCCTACCATGCACCCAGCGTGTTGCAGGTGCTCTTTAGGCTTTGCTTGTGGTGTCTTTACAAACTGCCCCAATGCTTCAATAGATTGAGAGGTTTGTTTATTACCTCGGCCTCAGTGTCTCTGGATTGTTCACAAAATGTCCGTTGTCAGACAGCCTGTCCACACCATGCTATTAATCACAGCCAACTGTGTTGTAGGAGAGTTTCATAAATTATTGTTCTTGTCCTCTCATATTCTCTCTCCCTGTTCACTGCTGAGCTATTTCTGCTTATCCAAGATCCCCTTAACTCAAAGTCATACCAGTGTCTTCAATGGAGTTTGTAAACTTGAGGCAAAATCACAGTAATTTTGTTGAGTTAAAGGGCCCAATTTGCCTTTTTTTATTCACTCAAGGCACTTACTGAATCAAACAGTGTAGTTATGCAAGGAACAGCAGAAGAAAAGAAATAATAGAAAATAAATTTTAAGCTTCTCAAAAAAGTGCTGAATTAATTAAGGTAAGAAAAGTAAGGTAAGAAACTCACATTACTGTAGATAAGCTAAAATCCAGGTACCAGGTATCTGTGGATGCCTGTATAATAGGAAGGTAGCAGCCTCCCATAGGTGCCTGGATCATCCAAACCACATGACTGAGAGCCTGGGACAAGACAAGATGCTAAAAATGGTCAAGCTCTTCCCCTCCTTGAAATCTGTAGACTGTGATGAAGTTGTCAATTTCCTTGTGTCTGAATACTGGCAACGTGAATGGTAAACTTCATGTTGAGGAGCAAGATGGAACTGTGCTTACCTGCTTAGAAAGATAGATAGATAGATAGATAGATAGATAGATAGATAGATAGATAGATATAAGACCAGAATCTTAGCAGAAAGACCTGCATTCCCTTAAAGTTAATTGGAGTCTTGCCACTGACATCATTGTGGACAGAATTTCATCAATGGGTTTTAATAGGACTTACTATCCAAATAAATAAAGCAAGGGGGATTTGGCTGTCAGCGACCTATGCAAGATGTCACAGTCAGCAATAAAATCCAAATCAACTCAGAACACCATTCTGAAACCACAAACTTCCTTCCCCAAACCCTAAAACACAGGATGTTTGGTAACAAAAGAGCGGTAAATTGAGGGGCAGCAAAGGAAATGGTGAGAAACTAAACATACTTAGTTATTATCAGAGCCATAATATTACCAATTTCAATATCTGTCATCTTTTAATCTCTCACACATATTACTTTGATTGCATTTCATTTTCTTGGAGTAAGGTTCTATTTTTGGGATTCATTTTCTTTTAAAGAAAACAGCTGGAAAAGGAGAAAAAAGGTTTTGAAGTTCAACCCAGTTTTAAAATGGCTAGACCTTATCAAATCACCTAAGACATTTATTGTTGACTGTTTCAGATGTTAATTCTTTTTTGAAACCAAGTTTTCTGCTTTCATTGTGATTTTCTTTCTGCTTTGTTGAATTGTAGGACAGCTGAGTAGTTGGTCAGAATACCTGATCGAAAAAAAATCACCTTGAATCTAGGATTTTTAGCTCACAAAGAAATATTTTGGATGATCATGAGTGAAGACAGAGAACAAAAATGAACATGTTTTCACAAACTAAATCATACAGAGTGCTACCAACTTCCTGTAATAAATGCATTACATATATATACACATGAACATGTATAGACATGCATATGTATGTAGATTTTTAAAAATAAGACACATTTTTACAGAAGGAAATCAAAGCATTCTTTTGTGTAAAGACTATATGATTTTCTTACCCTACAGGCTACAGTTAGTACACTGAAATTTAGTTAGATGCCTAAAGTTCCTGCCTATGTATCTAATGCAGTACTTTTTTGATTCTCATTCAAACCATCTGTTTATTTTATTCTAATGTATCATGCCATAATTCCATGCAATTATGGGCACCCAGTCTTCCAAGACAAACAACTGACACCTGGGCACATGTAAGGAATAACTCATAAGTCAAGGTTAGCTGCCCAACTCTCATTACATTGACATTTAAAATATATTCTATGAAGTTCGAGTTAAACCAAAAATGTTATTCAGTGGGTCTTGGATTCAGAAATAAACATACAATAGGCTAGACAGAGATTGTCAGCCTGTCATTATAATACTGGCTGTTAACAACCACAATTAAGGAAGACTACATATCAATAATTATTTGTCTGGAACATGAACTTCCCTAAGCATAAAAGGAAGTGATGCAGCCTGTATTACTGTCTCCACTCTTCAGCTAATTAGTACTGTTTTTAATGGCTTCATCTTCCCAGGATCAATTGTCTAATGGGGAACAGTTCTCTGTCAGTTAATAAGGTGAGGAACTATGTAATATAATTATGTCTGGCTCCAAAACAGTGCTTCAAACAACACTAAAACAGTCATATGATGGAATAAATAGACTGGTGAAGGACTGCCAGATAATTCTGGAGCAAGCAGACTGTTCCAGTAAGGGTACAAGACTGTATGGCACACAGTAAGGGAAGAGTAGGATATTGTCTAGAAATGCTGGAAGTTTAATTAAGAGAAGCAGCCAGTAGCAATATGCATTTAAACTGGTGTTTAAGGAACATTAGCATAAGAAATGTGAAAGGGAAGGGCTCTGTTTCCAAAAATACTTGCTGCAGAAATAAACTGCTTTGTGGTTGTACTGCTTGGAAAAGTGTGCACTTTAAACTTTCCATGCATAAAACGCCAGCCGGTACTGAAAAGGGTAGAAAACAGCTTGATGATCTATACTCCATGTGTCTCCAGGCTGCAAAATGTAGACTATATATACACATGCATATATCACACCTCTGATTCTGCAGGATAATTGGATGTTCTCCTTTTGGTCAGTTATAAAGACTTGGGTAAATTATTGTTCATCAGGATGGAGGCACTGAACATCTCAGCACACATCTGCACAAGCAAAAGCAGGAGGTGCACAAGCAGCTGTCTGACTTCAAATTTGACTTCTTTCTGTTATAACTGATCACCATTACCCGCAGGCTAATTGGCATTGTTCTTGGCATTTACAAATAAAGGATTATGCCAAGCCCATATAAAAACAGAAAGCAGATTTTGTGGCATAGGAAATAATGAAGCTTTATAATTAAGCAATAGATGTCACTGGCTTGCCTGAGTTCAGGAGAGAGGAGAGAGTAGTTGGTGAAAGTGTAAGAGTAATACCCAGAATACGCATTTTTTATTCCAGTCCTAATTATCTCATCTACCTTCTTCAGTGATATCCAGTTTTTCTGCTGATGTCCTTCGCAGCCCTGCTTCCACAAAAGACAGAGAGTATCTTCCTTGGGATAGAAACGAATGCTGAAAATTAATGAAGGGGAAAAAGAGGGGTATATTTAATAGGACTTGCTTTATGAAAGAACTTCTCCCAAATTCCTGAGGTTTGCACATTTATATATACATTCAAATATACTAAAGGAAAATAGCTGCAAAGATTTACCCTTCCTTCCACAGCTGACTTAAGCTGTTTGAAAACAAAACACATACCTCAATAACTTACACAGGTCTTATGCCCACCAGGGGAACAAACTAGCACTACAGGTCTTTGTATCTCAACAAAACCAGACTTTTCTAGTAAACTGTATTTCAATCCTGTTTGAACCTATTGACAAGGGGTAACGTGTTCAAACTTAAACAGTGGAGGTTTAGATTGGATATAAGGAAGAAATTCTTTACTGTGAGGGTGGTGAGGCACTGGAATGGGTTGCCCAAGGAAGTTGTGGAGAGCCACGAGGATGATCAGGGGACTGGAGTACCTCCCGCATGAAGACAGGCTGAGAAAGTTGGGACTGTTTAGCCTGGAGAAGAGAAGGCTGTGTGGAGACCTCACAGCAGCCTTCCAGTATCTGATGGGGGCCTATAGGGATGCTGTGGAGGGACTCTTCATTAGGACTGTAGTGACAGGACAAGGAGTAAAGGGTTCAAACTTAAAACAGGAGAGGTTTAGATTGGATATAAGGAAGAAATTCTTTCCTGTTAGGGTGGTGAGGCACTGGAACGGGTTGCCCAAGGGAGTTTTGAGTGCTCCATCCCTGGCAGTGTTTAAGGCCAGGTTGGACGAAGCCTTGGGTGGCATGGTTTAATGTGAGATGTCCCTGCTTATGGCAGGGGGATTGGAACTAGATGATCTTAAGGTCCTTTCCAACCCTAACTAGTCTATGATTCTATGATTTTATGACTCTGGAAAGATCATCAGCCATAGTACTTGTTGTCTAGAACTTGCTCTTTTTCTGAATAATCTGAAAGGTCTGTATGTCCCAGAGGACCATTCCAGTAATTTGGATAGTAGAAATCCTACTAGCATTTTAGGGCTCCTCAGATAAGAAGTCCTGCTTTTCACTGCACTGTGGAAACAAAACAGAGCCTTGGAGGAGCAGTTTGATTGTAGATTGTACATACATGGAGGAGATTAGGACTAGTCCATCATCAAAATATGAAAACCATTTATGTTAGAGCATTGGTTTGGTTTTTTTTTCAGGGGTTGTACATGTATTTTATATTTGTACTGGGGAAAGATAGGTCACACCATTTTTTGAAATGCTTGATGATAGTACATTGATGAAAAATGTTGCTCTTTGAAATAGAGTATGCAGGGATAAGCTTTAGTCTGTGATAGTCAGAACACATCAAACATAAAATCATTGCATAAAGACTGTAATAACTTGAGAAAAAGACATGATAATCATTACTGTAGAGCGTCCTTGTGAAGCCCATAATTCCAGAAAGTAGATACTTGTATTCCTTGAACAGAACAGAATGCAACCAAACAGAACAGCAGAGTCAAATGTTAAATGTGTGAGAGAAAAGAAGAAACAAAGTCTTCCATCTAAGTTACATCACTCAAAAAATGGATATAATTTTCCTCAAGTGAACTACCTCTTTCCTATTTTTACTTTCTATTTCTGGTTCAACTCACTACCAACTAGCACTTGAGATTATTGCGGACGAGTGGAATTCGCAACCAATGAGAGATATTAGCTATTGCACAGGGAAGTATTGACAGTGACCTGTCTACTTCTCTGTGCTAGATGCCACAGCTTAGAAAGCAGAAAGGTTCTGGATGGTGCTGCCTTAGGATCCTCTTTCAACTCACTACTAAAGACAATCTTTGTGGTTTTTCCCTTAAAAGGTACATTACATCAAATAGCTAGAGCATAATGTAACATGGACAGTTCAGGATTGAGTCAGGGCAGAACTGCAGTTACTGAGACCTCAGAGAGACATTCTATGATACATTGTTTATGCATGAAAATTGGCCTTATGTTCAACAGACAGTGAGATAGATTTGTGAAAGAGATACCCTTCTGAGGTGGAAAACAAGCAGTTTTTAATGGGAAACAGGGTGGGGAGAAATGCAAAAGGACAGAAAGAGAAGAACAAATTTTAATTGTCTCCCTTCTCCAAATGTGTCTTTCCATCATCACTGAATATTAAGTAACAGAACAGCAATTCATGTGATTTGAAGCTGACAATTAGACAATTTACCATCAAAAGAATAATGTGCTTTCTTGGACAACTGATAGAAATTTAGATATCTTGAGATTCCAGATACTTTTAAAAACACATTAGCAAATGCATTTAAAGGGATTAGGAAACCAGTACCTTTTTTTAGCAGGAATTATTTTTCATTGTGGAATGACTGTTCTTAACCTGATACCCTCTCTTTCATACCCTCTCCCAACATTTCAAAGGGTTGTTTAAAACAATCCCAAACCCATCAATAAATTTAAGATTGACATGCCATATGGCAATATCAATTAACAATTGCATTTTCCTCATTGAGAGTTACGGATTCAGTTTAGGAGTTTGTACTTCAAATAGAACATGCAGAAATTTTTTCTAAGCCCAAGAGATTGGTCTCTTCTCCCAAGTAAAAAGTGACAGGACACAGGGAAACAGCCTAAAGCTGCACCAGGGGAAGCTTAGAATCATAGAATCACCCATGTTGGAAAAGACCTTTAAGATCATGAAGTCCAACCATTAACCTAGGACTGCCAAGACCATCATTAAACCAGTTTAGACTGGATAGTAGAAAGAATTTCTTCCTAATATCTACCTGAAAAGGTAGTCAGGCACTGGAATAGGCACCCCAGGGAAGTGATGGAATCTCCATCCCTGGAAGTGTTCAAAAACCTTGTAGAAGAGGCCCTCAGTGACATGGTTTAGTGGTGGACTTGGCATTCCTGGGGTAATGGTTGGACTTGATGATCTTAAAAATCTTTTCCAACCTAGTTGCTTTTATGCGTCTATGATTCATGAATTAAATGTGTAGCAGGAGCACTTGTGCTTTTATTACAGAATAAGGAAGTACATGCTAAGTAAATGGATGCACTTATGTTGAAGATATCTGAGGCCTCAACATCTGTACTTCAGAAACAGATTTGTATTAATGAATAGCTAAACACAAATTTTGGGTTTTATTAGCACAGGATTTAACTAATGCTCAGTGGAAAATATTTCTGCTGGGTCAGGAAGTCACACAACGTGTTTTAACATGGGAAAATGTGTAAGATGTTCTAGTAGAGGACATGATGAAAAGTGGTATATGTCCAACTCTGAGAAAGGTAAAGCAGCAGTCATTTTAGCTTAACAGCTTAACCTTTTCAGCAGCTCTATTGTCTGGGGTCTTTTTAAGTTAAAAAAAGAAGTGTTCCAATACACGCAGACTCTTTGTCTAATAGTGAACACACGAATAAGACCTTGCTTATGTTTGTGACATGTTAGTGCATAACTATTGCCACTATTTTGGATGATAACCTGAAGTATTCTCTCATCTGATGTAAATTCACATTCTTGAGACCCAGAATGACTACAGACTATAACCTAATGCTAATATAGTCTCACAGCATTCCTATTGGTATCTTTATGAAAAAACATTGCCTTCTGTGTAGCTGGGATGATGAGGAATTCAGCATGTGGCAAAGGTCCCAGCTTTGAGAGGAGAAACATGAGGCTCACCAGCAGTGAAGCAATGCCTGGAAGTAGGTTATAGCTCTGGCAGCATAGAAGACAGTGACTCAACCTTGCACATCAAGGATTTCTTCTTCAAAGTACATTATAGCTCACAACACTCAGCTATCACAGGAAACGCCTTCACTGATTGTTATCAGGGTGCTAAGAAACAGGGAAGTGAAAGGGCAATGGCTAAGCTTGGAGGTGGTGCTCACTTAGAAATGTAGGTTAGCATATTTTGATTCTGTCATGTGCTTTTACTATTCCTAGAGCTCTCTATAAAAGCTTACAGAATCCAAAAGTGGAAAACATCAGTATGGAACAACTATTCTTACAAGTGGAGAATTCTGTCCATGTGGTACTTCTGGTCATTGAAGGAGAAGGAGGAGAATTAGGAGGGGAAGGGTTTATTGAATTAAGGGTGAGAGATTACCTGAAGTTGAAGAGACTCCGCTACCAGAAAATTTAGGAACAGATCAGAGGATCACAGAATCCCAAGGGTTGGAAGGGACCTCGAAAGATCATCTAGCCCAACCCCCCTGCAAGAGCAGGGTAACCTAGAGTACATCACACAGGAACTTGTCCAACACAGGAGACTCCACAACCCCCCTGGGCAACCTGTTCCAGTGCTCTGTTACTCTCACAGTAAAGAAGTTCCTCTTGATGTTCACATGGAACCTCCTATGCTCCAGTTTACACCCATTGCCCCTTGTCCTATCACTGGACATCTCTCAGGACTGGAATCCTCACCGTTGCAGTCCTGAATTCAGAGGATAGACATAACTCTCACTTTCATGCTTACCAACATAACTCCCTACAATTCTATTCCATAGCTGCCCACTGGAAATTTCCTACTGCTAGCAGTTTGCAGGTAACTTATATGAAAATAGTATTACACAAGCCAAATTGTTAATTGTGTATTTGTTTATTTCTGCTAATAGCCTCAGTTTTCTGCTCTCTTGGTCAGCTAGAGAAATCCAAGTTTCTCTAAGAAAAAGTGATGAACTGTAGAGATGAGAAGGGTTCAAGATAATCTGGATATTCTTCATTATTTTACTAATATTAACCCTTTGGCTATATACCAGGGAAGCTCTCACCACCCACCAGCTTGGTTCCCAGCCACATCTCTTGGCTGTCTGGGGCCATGGAGCTTCCGTGACACCCGGAGTTGTTGGCTGCATCCATCCTGTCTCAGAGGTGCTTCCTTCATGCAGGTGGAAGAGCTGAGGGCAGTGGTGAAAAGCAAAGGGCAGGGGCAGGCAGAGATGCAGGCAGTGTGCCCCATATGCAGGGGCACCAGCACACAGGTGGGGAATCTACTGCAGTACTGCAGTGCTTTGAGAAGCTGCAGGAACAGGTGGACCCCCTTCTGTAGAGGCAGTAAGGGAACAAGGTGGAGAAGGAAAGGAGCCAGGTAAGGAGATGGGGCTTGGGAGGGGGCTGCTAGGACCGCCCCACCCCCCAGCTGGTTGTGCTTCAATGTAATGTGGGAAAGCCTAACTCCCCCCCCCCCCAGATTGGGTTGTACTAGTCAGCATCATGGAGGGAAATTCAAGTTGGGAAATTCAAGCCATAGATTTCAAGGGAAATTCAATCTCAGTGCTGCAGATGTCCTGCTGACACTGAGAGTCTGTGGCCACTAGCCCAGTAATCCAGGTCTGTCCCCGGGGGGCAACACCCCCCCACACACACACTCACACCTTTGCATGGCAGTACCAGATGGTCTTCCTCCCTGAAGCAGGACCAGGAGCTGCTGAGCCAGTTGATGGTCCAGGAACAGGAGCTGCAGCAAGTCCAGCAGCAGCTGCATGAAGAGATGGCCTCCAAGGTGAGGAGTGGCTCATCCCTGCCATGCAAAACTGGCACCTTTGGGGCTTGGTGGCCTAAGACAGCATCCCTCTGAGGATTCCCATTCCTGGGTTTTCTCTGTGGACTGCAGTGCCCCATGACGGGACAGCTGGTTGAGGGAGTGTGTCTGTCTGCAGCTGGACCACAAAGAGCTGGGACCTTTCTGGCAGCAGCTGGACGAGCACTGGAAGAGAAGCCTGAAGCAGCTCAAGGAGAAGGCACTGCCGATAGAGGCTAACAATATGGCTGAGATTAAGAAGTGAGTGTGATGGGGACAGTGATTGCTTCAGGGACAGAACTCACCTCGTTCCCACTTTGCCCTTGCTAGCAATGCCGGTTCCCATGGTGTTCTGAGTGCCCATGGTAGTAGTTCCCACTGAAGGTGGTGGTTTTTGGAGCCAACATCCAACTGCTCTCCCTCATCCTCCCCTCATTCTTCTGTAAGCAGCCAGCAGGCTGGGACCTTGCTGGGGTGCTAGAGGGTGATAAACCAGGTTCAAAACCAGGTTTCCCAGCTCACCCATCCCTTTTCTCCCCTGCCCAGGCAGCTGTTGGCTGATTTCTGGTGCCTGTCCTCTGAGCAGCAACTCAGTATGAGGTGTCTGGACTATCAGGAACACTGGGGGGCTGCATGGGTGGAATGGGGAGAGATGGGTGTTGACAGTGCCACATGACAGGGCTGAGGTTCATCTGGGAGACTTGATCCTGCTGAGACCCCCTCAACACCCTGCCCATCAGTGGTTTGACTAGGACCCCTCCCTGAGGACAGTTGGCAGGGGATGCCATGTGGTACAAGTCCATGGGTTTTGGGGCACTGCTCTGAACCAGGGTGGATCATTTGTCCCCTGCCATCCACTGGTGATTCTTGGCTTCCGCAGGCCCATCATGCCCATCTCACCCACACTGCCACTGACACCCCACAGCGCTGAGAAAACACATCATTCCCCCAAAACACGGGAAAGCAAGATGTAAGGGACATGGGACCCATCCCCTCCTGGGGGTACAGGGTCACTCTGCCCTAGCCCAAGAGAGCTCTTCCCTGGGTGGGGATGGAAGGCTCCAGGGGTGCCCATTGTGAGCAGCATCCCACGGCCTCTCAAGCCCTCCACCATGCTCCCGAGCAAGGTAGGGAGGAAGAAGGTAAGGATTTGGCCAGGGTGACAGAGGCTGTGAGTGCGACTTTGAGCATCTGGGATGGGGGAGGATTTGTGTGTCAGTTTCCCAGGAGACCTGGGTGTGGAGGGTTGTTTGGGGATGATGAATTCTGCCCCGTGCTTTAGCTGCCCCCCTGTCTCCTTCCCAGCAGGATGATGACAAGGAGACAGAGCTGCTGGGCAACAACAGTCACAGGCAGGACAGGCAGCAGCCTGTGCTTAAGTGCAAGGAGGGTACAGCTGGGAGAGCCTTGACCCCGAGCCTCCATCCCCAGGCACGGCAGCCCCTCCCACCCCTCCTGCCCTGCTCAATTGAACCAAAACCCTGGCAGACAGGCTAGACTGAGGGTCCCTGCCTGAATCCCTAGCATCCTGGTGGCCCAGCAGCCAATCAATAAATACTCGTGTTCATCCATGTGCCTGTGTGGCCTGAGTGGGGGGACCCTGTCTTGGGATCTGCCCACCATGCACAAGGAGGGCTCAGCAGCACTCCTGGCCTGTGGCCATATGTCACTGGAGGAGCTGAAAACAGCCCCTGGCCACCCCATGTTCCCAGGCCCTGTGCCCCATGAGCGGCCACACTCGCCCTGGCTCCTCCTGGCCTGCACAATCCTTGCTTGGGAGCCTGTGGCCCCAAAGTACTGATTAATTTCTTTGCCAAAATGGAAAATGGTAGCTGCTTAAGGAATAAGTGAGAATGCTAACTATTGCCGTGGTAGGGGAAGGAAAGAAGGATGTCTCTCAAGTGTCCCGGTACAATTTTAGGTTAGTAATACTTGAGACCTGATCCTTTTAACAATGGTTGGCTGCTTCCCCTTTCTTTCTGCCTCTCTCCCATCCCTCCCTCCTTTATGTCTGAATGTGCATGGGAATGAAGTGGAGGGGGAGAAGGTTTTCAGCTCTAGCAGTGTGTGTCAGAGGAATGGAACAGCTGATTGCTAGTGGAAGGTCAGCATGCTCTTCCCAGCCCCTCTGCAAGGTGCCAAACACCTCTCAGGTTGTTCACATGATCCTTCTTGCTTCTGTCTCCTCACCAAATCACACTGACCTTTCCCTCTGGCTACTTACACTACCATGGGTCTATTTGCAAATGGGATAAACTGAAAAGATTTTAATGATGTTAAAGAAAATCAATGATGAGGAACACAAGATGTTTAGGTCTGAGTTAGGCTTTATTATTACAAAACCGTTAGATGGAACAGCCAAACTCAGCAAGAACCAAGCTGTGGGGGATCTACACAGCTTCAGAAATCTCTCCACGGGCCACTAGCAGCTTAACAACTGCATGCAATTATTTAGATGTATAGTTTATTCCTGCATAATTTATGCAGATCCATTTTCAGCTATTTTGCCCAAATACAAAATAATAGATTCATGATTACAGCATCATCTGGGGATATTAAAGCACTCCACCATTATGATTCACATCCCCATTAACGATAATGCACGAGACAAATGTGAATCTTTATTAGGTTAATTCTATTTTTCCCATTTTGCAGATGAGTAAGTGGGAGCACAGAGAGGTTAAATGATTTGCCCCAGGTCACAAAGCAAAACCTGGAAGCAAAAGAATGTGTGAGGATGTCCTAAAAGCCATATATATTACAATTAAATAATGAGGTACTTAATAACAAAGAAATCTAAAAACTAGGTCTTCATACCACACCTAAGTGTGGGTTTAACAAGTAATCTTCCATTTCCCATAAATTTTAAACTTCTTGTAATCACTAAATAACTCTGAACAGTGAAAGAAATAAAACAAACGACAACAACAACAACAAAAAAACCAAAAAAACAAAAATAAACACAAGAGAAAGCTTTCCTTTCCCTCTCTAAAAAAGCAAGACAAGAAAAAGTGCTACTAAAGTTTCAGCAAAGAGTAACGAACTGTCCTAAGATGTCACTGGTTGTTTTGCAGTGTTTTCCCTATCTAAAATGTCCTTGAGAAACAGAAGGCCACATAAAGCAAAGGTCTTTGGTTTATAGGAGAGTAAAGCAAAAGAAAAGATTTGTCCCTTAAATAACAAGGCTTTCCTGAGCTCTCTGTATTTAATTTATTAATAAGGTGGATGTAGTTAACTCAGGTTTAACTTAAGGGTCAGTAATATAAAGAGCTAACTACTGCTCTCCAATTAAGGGTGTTTCTAATACAAGCAAGCATAACTAGAAATACTGTAAAACACATTCTTTTTCTGGTGTAAAAGTATTTTCAACACAAGAGTTAAAACACTTAAAAAAAGCATCGTAAGCTAACAACAATGCACAAGAATGCAGATAACTCATCGTTATGAAACAACCATTGTTTTCATATTTGTATTTGATTTTTCTTTAAGGATTAAAAGTTAAACTAAGCCACTAAATGAGCACAAAGTCTAAATGAGCCCACATGCTTCATATAACTGGAAAATAGTTACCTATGCTCAGCTGTTTTGTTTGAGATTGAATTTGCAAAGTTTCAGTCACAAGAGACTTTACAGTGCAGAAACTTCCACTGTTGACTGAAAGTTAATATTTATGGTGCATTAGAAGCAGAAAAACATAGGGGAAACAGGCATTAACTCCTGCCATATTTAAACTACCTAAATTTTCCTACTAGATCCGTGAGACACTGTCATTACTTGAATCAAATTTTTTGTCATGTAGTAGAGAAAAATACCTGTGATCAGAAAAGTCCCTTCTTTTTCTCTCTCAGAATGCCATCCAGACCTAGTGGTGGTAGCAGCATGCTGGGAACAGGCACATCCTTTGGCTGATTACACAGGTGACAGAAAACTTAGCAGCACACCAGAAAAGTCAAATATATTCCTTAACATGGGAATGAGGGAACCTGGTTCTCCTGTTTTTTAACATTATCTCCACTTCCACTATTGTAATGTCCAAAGAATCAGAATCCTGAATTTCAGCATTTCCACATTATTTTTATATGTATTTTAGTGGATATCTGTTCAACTGTATTGAGAACTCCCGGCCCGTGTGGTTGCAAAATTAACCCCACTGACATGTCATCAATGTATTGTTCTGTTCACTAGTACCCAGGAGTCCAGTGCTGCAGACTGAGGTGGTAGAGAGCAGGATCCCTTGCAGTGGCACGTTTAAAAAGCTTTGTCTAAATGATTCTTCCAGAAAGCTCAGTCTTCTGTTTGAATAAATACATTTTTTTCTCCAGAGGGACTGGGTGGCAGCCAGATCTTATTCACACCATGATCAAAAGTTATTCCCTACTAACAAGCCAAGCATCAGCTGACCAACTTTTTTTTCTTATATCCAAATATGAATTTTCAACAAAAAGACCCTTCTTCAACAAAGGAAGGTCTTTTGTCATGAACTCTCAGAATAATAGCCTTATTCATCAGAAGGTAGCAAACAGCTCAGCAATATACTCCTGTACAGCCATGTTGTTTTCTTGTATCTCATTTTCATATCTCCATACTCAGCTTCCTCTGATTCACAAAGTAGGGATATCAAAAACAAGGGAATAGCTTTCTATATTCCCAGTCCTCTTTCTGCCTTAGCTAATACACTCCTTTTAAAACTGCTCTCTTGCAATCAGTCCAATATTTTTGTTAGCTTTAGGTTTGTAGCAGAAACACTAAAGGTCAATAATATTTTCTACATACCTGGAAAGTCCATTCACGCAATATATAAAGGACTGTGAACTTTGCCATCCCAATATATGTTTATGAATCTGCTGTAAAATTAGTGATGTTAGTAAGTTATCTGGCTCAAGCTTAACACTAAAGTAAATAATCATCTCATTACCTCTGAAATCAGTAATAGCCCATTTCACGTCCGGTTTCCTTCACTAATAATTTCCTTGGGAAAAAGTTACTTGCTAAGTGTAATGTCAACATCAGCTCTAAAAACACTTCTTTTTGAATTACAAATGTTCTGTTGACTTCAAAGAAGAGAACTGATCAAAACTGAAATATGAAATTATTAAAATACATTAACATTATACATCCAATAAAATAATTTTATTTAAAGTTCAAAGATTATTTTTAAATGTAGAAAGAAATTAATAATTACATATAGAAAGATAGAGGCTATAGACTAATATGTATTCTTAGATTTTAGGACATACATTCTCACTTCTTGCTACATGATGAACCTCAAAAAGGAATCTACCTGATTCCTCTGATTGAACGTTTTTCGCAAGAAGTATATGTCATCTACAGGAACACCAAATTAAAGGCCAAAGTTTTGTAAAGCATTTAGCCAGAAGCAATAAGGCATATTTATTTCATTAGTAAGTCAGCTGCTATCTTATGCATTTCAGTGTGGAGCTGCGAGTGATAAAAACTATTGATTCCACTACTCAAAGCTAAAAATAAATACAAACAATAACAAAAATGAAATTATGCATGCTAGGCTCAACACAATCTGATCACATGCAGTTAATAATGTCATTCATAACATGATATAACTAAAATAGGAGAGAAGGCAGCTGATATACCTTACTTGAGTTAATATAATTGAGTTTTTTCAACATAACTTCACAAATAACTGAGGTTACTGTTCATCATGGAATAAATTGTAGTATTTTTGCTAATTTTTAGCCAAAACTTATGGAAAATTATGTTCTTTTAAAAAACTGAATAAGAATTGTTGTTTTTCCAAAAATAGCAACATCAGCTTTTCCAAAATGTTATTCACTCTGATTTGGATTTGCAATTGTATATGATGGAACTCAAAACACTTTGTATCATAGCTCAGATTCAGTTCCAGTGAGAATATATATATAAATTACATGCAGAGTTGTTCAAAATAGCCTGTCCTATTGTAAATCAAATGTATTTCCATATGTTTCTGTCAAACTATATACTAATATAATGAACCCTAAAGATATTACCATTTGAATGACAAAAAAAAGCATGAATCAGATATCTCACAGAAAGAGGTTCTTGCAAAATTTATTTTCCTCACTGAAAGTCACTCAAGAACTTATTATTATCAGAAGTGTAATGTGGGAATATCCAGATATCTTCTCGACTTCTTTTCCTTTAGAGACTGATTGGACAACAAATTTGGACCAGTTCTTACCTCTTTTCTATTATTCAGTTCTTTTGTACTTTGATGTACATCAAAGATACAACCAGAATAACCAGATATTCACTTTCATTAGTCCTTTTAGATCAGATTTTATGCCAAACATAAAACAGATACTGAAGTTGAAGTGGATTTGGTCTATGCTAACTGAGAATTTCATCTGAAATGTTCAGAAAAAAAACACTTTTTACAATTTTGTCCAGAATTTTTGCTTTATTGTCAGCTTTTCATTTGAAACACCCTTGCTAGAGGGTTTACTAAGAAGTAGAAAAGTTGAATATAGATTAGCTAAGTAAAATTATTTATGAGTACAAACAAGGAAAGCAAGTTTTTCAACAGCGTAAAATGGTTAACAGAAGTTGTTAACAATTAAGAGGCAGTTTGGTTTATCTTTAAAAAGCCTCTAAATCTGGCATTATATATGCATACAAAAAAATCTGAAGATACAGAATGTGGCATTCTGGGTGAAAAAGTTGTATTTGCATTCTTTGTTATGCATATGTTGGAAACATTATCATACCTTGGCATATTAGAACTCATTTACTTCTATTTTCAAATGAAGGCAAACAGCTTAGGGAGGAAAATAGTTATATAGGTATCACTGAAACTAAATTTGTTATAGTAATGGCAATATACATTTCAGAAAAGCAATTCTGAATTAAGCCTTAAAATGAACTTATGCTTATGTATCACTCTTACTTTAAAAAAAAAAAAAATTATTAAAACAGTATTCTACTTTGCATTACAGCAGTGTATATAATAACAATACAAGCAACATGCAAGTATCAAAGCACCTTTTGAAAAGGCTTTCTTCACCATGGTTATTTATGCTTGCAACAAGTTAGTAGACCACATTGTTATACGCTGGTGAAAGTATCCTATGGTCCCTGTTTAATTCCTAGAGAAACCTGCCAGAGGTAAAAGATGTGCTACAAAAGGGATAAAAAGTGAAGAACATGTCTATTATCAATTTAATGATAAGATAGACGTTCCCTTCAAAGTTTTTCCTGTTATGAAGCCTCACCAGTGAATAAAAGTATCTAATGTATTATTCAGATAAAGGCCTCTGAACCTTAGACAGAAGAAAATCCATACCGCCTTACACTGCTTTATTAAGTCTATATTAAGGGTTCCATTACTTTAAAGAAACTGTTTAAGTAACATTAAGGCTATGACCCAAACTGACAAAAGTAAGGAAATAGAAATAGCTGAATTTCCATCTTTAAAATATGCTGCTGGGGGGAAGAAAAAGGAACAATGGAGTATGAGACTTTGCTTCTCATCATGGGCTGAGAGAAATATTTGGGGGAAAAAAAAAATCACCAGCCTGAGTCTTCATTCAACTTCAACTGAATCCAAATAAAAACTGTTTAAAGTTTGGCTCTCTTCCCATTGCCTCACACCATGGGTCACTTGCAGATCGAGAAGCAAGTTTTCAAGCTGCTATAGGAATGCCAGACAATTCCTTTCTCCACTGCAACAGCAACTGTTAAAGGACCCAATTACTGCTGCCAGGGCTATATGTAAAACATTGGTGCCCAAGGGTTTTCATGTGTTCTCTGCTCATATTATGTATTACAAAATCTCCAGACAGTCAAAGGTATTTTTCTACCTTCCTTTTTCTTTTATACAGTGAGAATGGAGGAAAGAGAATGTAAGGGGAAAATAAGATCACCACTAAGACCAATAGGTTGCAAAGTGGTCATCACTTTGCACACAGGAAAGTACAAGAAAGAAAAACACCATTAAGAGAACTATTTCTTACCTGTAGCTCTTAGCTCAGAGTAAAAATTAATTTGCCTTTATACCATGCCACTATTATATCAGATGAACTCTACCATAATTTTAACAAGTAAAAAGTAAATAAACCAGAAACATCTATTGCATAAATATTGTCTTTTAGGTTGTTTGGTTGGAGGTTTTTTTAGTGAAATTGTATTACTCAGTTGAATGGCCTTTCATCCTTTGATCTCACCCAAAGGCGTGAAACACAGTTTCATGTTATATCTCTGCTGTTGAAAGCATTGATACAGCCCCAATATCGGTATTTTAGCATATATTTAAAGTCTTTGCTAAGAAAGGAAGTACAGGAGAGGTTTAGATTGGATATAAGGAAGAAATTCTTTCCTGTTAGGGTGGTGAGATGCTGGAATGGGTTGCCCAGGGAGGTTGTGAGTGCTCCATCCCTGGCAGTGTTCAAGGCCAGGTTGGATGAAGCCTTGGGTGGCACGGTTTAGTGTGAGGTGTCCCTGCTTATGGCAGGGGGGCTGGAACTAGATGATCTTAAGTTCCTTTCCAACTCTAACTATTCTATGATTCTATGATTCTATGAGTGAATGCTTGTGGCTCAGAAAGTGTTTGAATCTCTCAGCAGCTGAATACTGGTTTTAGTCATAAACTTTGGCTTTATTCTTGCAGTCTCACTTCTGCACTGACATCACAGGCTGTTTTCAATTTGTTTACCTCCCATACTGAGATTCCCCATCAAGTGGACAAGAAAAGCAGAAAAGCTATATAATATTACTATAGACAGTAAGATAGTCTGCCTTAGACTGAATTACCCATAGGGTCATACACACAAAGTCACTGCCCTTTGTATAATCAGATTACTTGTTTTGCAATGTTTTGTGATAAAAGTCTTGCATGAGATTAATTTCTTCTCTTGTTTCATGGCCTATCTAAAATATTCTGTACCCTTACCATATGAACATGACTTCATTTTTATTTTTTTTTGTTTTTAACAAATCTGGAAACCAGTGTCATGAATGCTGAACAAAAAAGCCCTTCTTGTATAAATTCCTAGCTCTGCAAGTGGGTCTCAGCAAAGCTGGATCAAAACATGAGTTTCATTAGGTACCAGTGTATAAGTGTGGGAGTTAACAGTTGGACCAAACTTGGAAATAAATATATTGATAACTTTTCCAGTTCCTCAGATCAAGTTTCAATGGCTTTCTGAAATATAAATCTGGCCAAATCTAAATTTAAAACACAGAGGGGGTAAATTGGTGAAAGTGAGCAAACTACAGTATTTATATAAGATCAGAGTCAATGATCTATGGCCTTTTTTGGCTTTACATACTGTGATAAAAGTATATGATATCCAAACTGAAAAAGCATTGATTTGTGTAATTTCAAAGAAAAATAATCATGAGATTATTTTTGACAAGAGATCCATTTTGACAAGACATTAATTTAAAGGGACAAATGCATAACATGATATATTTAAAAGCTTCAAGGTAAGCAAACAGACTCAAACAAAACAAAAATTAATCTCCCATGATGAGGCAAGCAGCTATCTTTTAGTTCTTGTCATTTCCATTCTGATGGAAATAACACACATTACATTACCTTTCCAGACTGTGGTGCTTGTGTTATTCATATGTTTATTACAACCCAAGCCTTGCACAGGAAAAGAAAATCCCAGAGACTTATTTGTACAGACCCTGTCTCCATAGTTTCATGATGACGGGTGGAAACAGTCTTTGTTACCTCATCCTTGGGCCACTATCCTTTCAGTCCCACATCTGCAAGTCCCTTGACAGTAATGTTTGTGGTTCCTGCATTCCTCACCACCTGCTAGGGTTGTGGATAGTGGTCCTGTCCCTTTCCTAGTTCAAAGATACTGTTTTCTGGCAAGTACCTGCATGCCTTACTGCTGTATATGATCTTTCCTTCCCTAGAGAAACTTTTAACCACTCATTTCCTGAGGAAACTCATTGGCCTCAGTCTTGTTCCATTCCCAGTGGATCTAGTTTGGAGCCACATAGTTCCAGATACATGTATTCTCTTGAGTCTGCCAATGACAGTAATGAGTGATAAGACAAATTCTTAAATTAAACTGTTACTCTTTCACAGGATGAGAGAGAGTTTCCTTCCCTCTTGCCACACAAAACAAAAGGAAAAACAGGAGCTACTTATCTGCAAGAAAAGCAAATGACATGGCCAAGACCCTGTGAGAGCTCTGAACAGTGCTTTTCTCTGATGACAATCAGCTACCCCAAACAAAACAAAATCGTTATTTCTGCAACAGGTCTGATATACTTATTTGCATCTTCTCTTACAAAGACTCTTGTGTCTAACAAGCTAGTGAATGATATTCTGCATGAGAGCATACCTCTTAACCACACAAGTTGTGTCATTCTCAAAATGCAGTTGGAACACTCTCTGATATGTCACCAATCTACATCATTACCAACACAGTTTAACTTTTCAAGGTCAGTAGAAATCACCCAGTAGCTCTTTCTTTGATGCAATGTGTTGTTTACCCTGTCTCAGGATTTGTTTTTGTAAAATGGGAAAACTAGTTCTCTACCTATCTAAGTGTAATGTTTAGTAAATGGAAGACTGGTAAGTTAAATTGTTCTGCAAAAATTAAGAACAGCATTTCTAAGTAATCTAAATCACTGATTGTACCTGATAATATAGGGATGGATTAATTCCTTTCCTTCTTCTTGAAGGAATCCTGCTCCTTTATCATATCAAATTGTTTTGTAGGGAAAATATTCTTGCTTTATCTGCATAATTCATTTTATACTGCAAAAGCAAGAATTTAATCTTAATACTGTGCCTTCTGTGCAAAACATGGTTTGTTTGCTTGACCTGGCAAGAGAATATCTGGATCTTCATCCTGTTGATTGAGCAGGTGTAAAGACTCATTGTGCAAGTTGCTGTTAATCTGTGGAAATATCAGGCCTATATTAACATTTAAGCATAAAGGCAGTCCTCTTGCAGGTTATATACTTACACATATACGTACAAACACACTCTCATAGGTCTCTATATATGAATACACATACAAATAAATGGCTGACAGCTGGATACAAATGCAAAAATATGTCTCAGGCTGGGACACTTTGAATAATCTCTAACAAGTACAATGGAAACCAGCTATTTGAAATGTCACAAAGGGAGTTTTCTCCCAGGATGCATTCTTGTATGCTAAAATTCAACTAATACTGGACTTCTTTTTGGAAAAATAAATGTTAAAAAGGCTGGGTTTCAAATGTAAGTGCTGACAGGCCTTTAACTATCGCAGCTTGAATAATGTCACCACTGTATATTAACAACTGTAGTCATAAGATCTCAACATTTTTCCCCTTCCCATCTTTCCCTGGAGCTGCTCAAAAAGCTAAGCCCCTTTTCACATTCTTAATGACTAAAAGCTAAAAAAAAAAAAAA
>NDXB01020228.1:33644-54358 GCA_002631895.1 Agapornis roseicollis | reverse complement strand
AAAGATTTTAAAAAAATTTTTAATTTTAAAAAAAAAAAAAAAAAAGATTGTTCATGTGGTGTCTCGTGTAGTACAGCATAGTGCTGTGAAGCTTCATTAACAAATATAATATTTTTAAGCTAACTGCTCTTGAACGTAGTGTGATGTATAAACTGGCCATGGTCTGACTACAATGACAAGTCCTGGAGGAAAACAAGGCTTTTTTCTTTACATAGATCAGTTTGCTTTTGTTATGGTTTTCATACCTTCCTTTTCTGTGTAAATAAATAATTGAAATCTAAATTAGCAATATGTGGTGTTTTTCTGCCACAAAACCTTTATGTGCAAAAAAGGTCTCTAACAGCTTCTTCACTATATATCCGTGTATGAGAATATTGTGTATATGATGCTGGGGTTTAATAAAAACATCTATCACCATAACAAACATTCTATAACAAAACCACTATCCAGATACTTAAAATTTTGTATCCAAAGGTAAATTTTCCAAGATTTTGCTACTTCATGTGGGAAGTGAATTCAATAGAAAACATAAAATACTCATGGCCCAGGAGTTTCAAAAGCAAACAATAATGTTGATTACTTGATATCTTGTTAATTCAAATTGTGATAATATAGAATGAGCTGAATTTCAGGAAACACTGAGAGCTCTCTCTGCTGTATACGGTGTATTTTAATTGCATCATGTTTAGGTAACACATGCTATGATCCATACAGAACCCATTTCAACAGTTAAGACACTCTAAATATGCTTCTTTTGTAGCTTTATTGGTCACAGTCGTCACTGATGTCCTAAGTCACTGTAGTAGAAGAAAAAGCTGCTAAGTGAAACTGGACAGATAATTCCATGGAGTGCACTCTGGCCCACAGTTAGAGGCAAAATCCAACAGGTCTTTGTGAACTTGACATTGCAAGCATTCTTAAATCAAAACCTGGAGATCAGTTAGCCCTAAATGACACATATCAGTCAGACCTCTGAGAGTTTTACAAATGCCAGTAAGACTTAGAGCACCTTTTGTCCATGTTGCAGAACCTTGTGCTTCAGGAAAAAGTGGAGAACATAAAACCCATGAACTATACTGAGCATCAGAATGATGGGAAAAAATCCTTCCTCACCACTGCTGGTAGCTCCGAAATATACGTTACAAAAATGGCAAGAAATCCTCTTTCCCTTCCTCTTTAAATAACAACTAATTTAATACCCAAAGATTTCAAAAAGGAAGCTGATGTTAGAGCAGTGGTTTGGGAGCAGGCCAGACTGCTTGCTCCTTTCAGGCTGGAGTCCAGATCCCTGAGCTGGGAGCATTCTGGGTCTCTCCTCTGGGGCTCAGGGCTGCTGAACTGAGCTCTTTGCCAATGAAGTGTATAGCACTATTCAGCTGACAGGATGCTGATACCTAATTTAATATCAGCTGAAAGAACCTTCAGGCTCTACTGGTGATGTTGGCTAAATCTCCACTGATTAACTGTCAGCTTAGACACACAGTGCACATACAGACACTTTTATATGAAGATACTTAAATTTAGGATTCTTAACTTTAAATTTACTTCCATTTCTAGCTGTAAAGTTAGAAAGTGGGACTAAAAACATAGTGGCTTTTTTCCCCAAGAAAGTACACTGTTGACACTAGATGTATTCCATAATGCAAACATGACTTGAAGTCACTGAGCTTGCAATTTGGTCATTTAGACACCACAAATGAAACAGGACCAAGTAAATGTGTGTTGCATAAGTACAGCAGAGAAACTGTTATCTTTACTTACCAAAAGGTTACGCCACAATGCATATGAACTGTATTTCTTGTATCATTTGTCTCTCAGATAGATATGTATTAATGCCATATGTTTTCATAACACCCTATTGTTCTAATAATGCCTTTTCAATGCCTGGGAAACAGTGACTTCCGATAGTCTGATAAAGAGGATAACCAAAGCAATTGTATCATAGAATCACCAAATAGTTTGGGTTGGAAGTGACCTTAAAGACTTTCTAATTCCAAACCCCCTGCCATTAGCAGAGACACCTTCCACTAGACCGGTTTTCCCAAAGTCTCATCCACCCAGGTCTTGATCAGCCATAAACAGGAGGGCACAATTTTGCATCCCGAGACAGACAACCATAGTATGTCTTCTCTGTGTCTAGCTTTTTCCTTAAGAATGCCCTAAATATTTTTCTTTTCTCTTGAAAGTACAGTTCTCACAGGCTGGGAGCCACCAATAAAACTGATGAACAAGATATCCAATGCGGACACAGGCCCTCTGCCAAAAAAAAAGTCAAAGTATATATATAAGTAAATGGTTTGCTGGACCTTTTTACTGCTTTAAGTTTTCCTTACAAGGTTTGTTGGACAGATTCCTTGCTAAACTTACAATATCAAGTAGAAAAACAAAGCTACACACAGCTACTCGGGAAGCCAAACAATCACAAGTGGAAAAGGGCAAAACTTAAGCATCAGCAGTTAGGAAGCTAACTGTTATTGCCTTTAACACTGCTGGAAAAATTCATTCCAGACTGGTATCTGGATTCATACTCATACAGGAAAAATTATTACATTAAGTTTTCTTAATATTGTAGTCTTTGTGTAAATGAAATGCGATGTTAAAATGTCACCTATTTGGAAAAAAAATGATTTAGTGTATGTTAGACAAGCATATTGACAGAATGATATTTCCTGCCTGAAATCAAAAAGGGATCTGTGTTCCCATGAGAATTTATAATACAACTGGAAAAAATAAATAGCCAATTGTAAGTTAGGGTTTGTGGGGGCAAACTTTTCAATAAGGTTGTTATTATTTTATTATTTTTAGGTGAACTGTTTTCAATGATAAAATCTCATTTAAGGAGTTGATTGGCAAAAAAAAGCGAGTCACAAGTTTGGGTATAAGAGTATTTGTAGTTTTTTCAGTGATTTTTTTTTTCCCCCCACTTTCCAGAATGTCAAACACAATTGAATTTTTATTTGTTTAAGAACTGGAATAGCTTTAAGAAGTGTAAAAACTGGGGCTGTTTACCATGAAGTAATCATTGTTTTCCTGCAGGGATTGGGTGTTTTCCTCTGAAGTCCAGAGAATATTACCTTCCTCTGCGTCTACCTAAGTTAGCTGTGTTTCACTTAAGAAGGTAATTAAATTTTCTACTAAATGTTTATATAAAATATTATGTCTACAGAGCATTAGAGCCCTCTAGTGCCTGTTATTCTGCTTCCTGTGTACTTCCTGAGGAATAATTCCATTGATTTTAATGGAGAGATCAATTCAGCCTGCCCATGCACCACTGTGTGCTGCTACTTTCATCTAAGTTGGTACCACAACAAGAAAAGCCAATGTGAATCTGACAGGGAGGTGCTGAATCTGGAACTGCTGGAGCTTTGGGCTGCTGTAGTAGCCCACTTACTAGTTCTAGTAAAGTGCTAGTCACCTGGATATTAGTACACTGCCTTTTGGAGCTGTGCTCTCTGAGGAAGAACAAAACAGCGTCTGTAAATTGCATATGGCAATTATAATTTGGCAAAACAAAATCACAAATTTTGTATGATTATTTATTGTAGTTAAATCCTTATCAAGAAAATAATGGGCTCCATTTACTCCATATGTTGGGTTTAGAGGAATCCATTTATAAGGAAAGCCCAAAAAGCAAAATTGTAGTTTGTATCTATGCACTACTAAAGCTACCTTCTTGATGTAAGTCTTTGGATTCAGATATTTGTAACCCAAAGAAATTCCAGTAATTTTGACTGCATTTCACAGGTCAGATTCAAGTGAGTATTTTTTAGAGGAGCAAGGAGACAGGATATCAGCCATTTCTGATTACAAGGTGAGGGGAATCATTTGCAGAAAAAACATCAGCTGTTGGAACAGCAGCCATGCCCATGCTGTAGATAAGAACAGATTCTGAAAGTTGAAAGACTGAACTGTTACCTGATGCTAAATTCTTATGGGAGAAATATTGGGTCACAGTAGGTGTGAAGGACTCTGAGACTGACTGAGCTAGAGTGGTTTACAGGCTTATAACAGGAAACAGTAAATTAAAAGCAAGGAAGAATGAGGGCAAAGCAGAACAGAGAATCAGATACTGGAACAAATTAAAAATTAGTTAACAAGGAAATGGGGAAAAAAATGTAAGTCAGGACACAAGATGGGTATAAGTAACCTGGACAGTGGAGACTACAACCTGGGAAACTGCTATCTCTGCTGTGCAACAGGATCCTTAGCTGCAAATAATGAGCAAGAAATTAGAGACCTAGAGCCATGAATTAAGCCAAATAATGAAAACTCTTTTCTATAATCCTAGAAGCACCATTTTATAGTGTTGTTCACCATGGAAATCATTCAACAAAAAGCTTTTGACATAATAATGCTTGGTGCTACAGTGCTTAAAAGTTATGCACTCAACGTGTTCAAAAAATGGAATTCACAAAGTTGAATCAGACATCCAACTTTGTTCTTCATTGTCTGGAGGAAAAATTAAGTCCCGAAAGGAATTCAAAGCAGACAGTGTGTGGAACATGAATATGCATGATCCCACTCTATCAGACTGCTTCAGTGTGCCTAAAATGTCTTGTCCTGATTTAAACACCTGTTTCACGGCCACCATTTACAGTTCCAAGTTCTGAATGCCTCAAATCACATCCTGCATTTAGACACCAGTTTGTTCCCAGGATAGTTCAAGTATTTGGCCTTCAATGAAAATGAGAAAAAAGAAACTGTGCAGAACTAGAACCTATATGACCCTTCCTGGCTAAACGCCCAAAACAACTATTTACGGAACAAGGCTCCTACTATCTGATCTGATCAGCTTCCCTTTCTGGCTAGAATGTATCTCTGTGACAATAGGAAGAGAAGCTAAGTTATGGTCAGATCACTCCAGGGACTTTCAGTACAGATGCCCTCCTAGAACACAAAAGCTGAATGTGAAAATCCTCTTACAGTGAGGAGCTAGATCAAAGAGGTCCTTTGGCAAACAGTTGAATTATTAGTCTATCATGCAAATGCAGCCAGAAGCATCAATTTCCCCTTGCTCCCATGCGGTCAGAAATGATCTCAATGATTTTATTTAGCTGCTTATCTCCAGGGTCTAACATATGTTTCTGCCTAACAATGGGTATATCTATGGTATCTCATACACCCCAGAACATAAGAATAAGATTTTCTTAAACTCTCAATTGTAGTTAAAATGTTTCTTGGTCATGTGTTTAAATTGACCCTATTAGTCTGACTGAACATCCAGAAAAATACATCTGATCATGTCATTAAGTTCTTTATCCTACCAACACTGTGGGTAACAAAAAGTTGTGTATTTTTAACTTTTGAGTACTGGTCTCTACTACTGTAAAAGAGGAATAAGGCATGATGCTTCTTTGCAGCAGGCTAGAGAGCTACAAATAGCAGTATTAATAACAATTAGGCTAATATCAAAGGGATATTAGAATAATTTTATATAGCACCTGTTTAATGAGAATTAATAGAATGAAATCAAGAAAAAGAACAATTAAGAGAAAAAGCACCCTGAGCATTAGAACTATTAGACTGATTCATAAGCTCCCACGGGAAGTAATAAGTGTCCTGTTGCATTTTTATAAAAAGTCCAGTCAAATGCAAATGTTCTTTTACATGTATGCATCGACTTTCTGTTTCGGTATTTCAAGTAGTAACTCAACTCATTTCTTTATAGTAACATAAATCTGTAGGAAATCCATTGACTTTAGAAGATGCAGTACCCTAGATTGCAAGGTGCTAAGATCCTCCTTCCTAGATTTAAGTTTGTACACATAGATTGCAAAAATACGTAAGTTTTTCTATTCTTTCCTGTGTTTAGAATTACAGTTCAAAGGTGGTTCAGTTAGCTGTATAATACTAATATTGATTTTCTGCCTCAGTGATTGCAAAAATGACAGAGAAATACTACAAATGAAGCTCAGCTCAAGACAATCTCTCTATTGGAGACACTATTTAACAAGCAGATATTTCCCACAGTCTTTTGCAACTAAGAAAAAAATTGCTAAGTAAATTAATGCAAATATAAAAAGGAATCAGGGGTATTCAGGACTGTATATATACATGAGCCAACAGTGTGCGCTCACAGCCCAGAAAGCCAACCGTATCCTGGGCTGCATCAAAAGGAGCGTGACCAGCAGGTCAAAGGAGGTGATCCTGCTCCTCTACTCCGCTCTTGTGAGACCTCACTTGGAGTATTGTGCAAGTTCTGGTGTCCTCAACATCAAAAGGACATGGAGCTGTTGGAACAAGTCCAGAGGAGCGTCACGAGGGTCATCAGGGAACTGGAGCATCTCCCATGAGACTAACTGAGAAAGTTGGGGCTGTTCAGCCTGGGGAAGAGAAGGCTGCGTGGAGACCTCCTAGCAGTCTTCCAGTATCTGAAGGGGGCGTATAGGGATGCTGGAGAGGACTCTTCATTAGGGGCTGTAGTGACAGGACAAGGGGTAACGGGTTCAAGCTTAAACAGGAGAGGTTTAAATTGGATCTAAGGAAGAAATTCTTTGCTGTGAGGGTGGTGAGGCACTGGAATGGGTTGCCCAAGGAGGCTGTGAATCCTCCATCCCTGGCAGTATTCAAGGCTGGGTTGGATGAAGCCTTGGGTGACATGGTTTAGTGTCAGGTGTCCCTGCCCGTTGCAGGGGGATTGGAGCTAGATGATCTTAAGGTCCTTTCCAACCCTAACTATTCTATTATTCTATTATTCTATGATTTTGAGAAAGTCCGACTGGATCCAGACAACCACTGAAAATTGTGCATGCTGCCACCAACTATCATCTTCTTTCACATTAATTTTTCCAATAAAAATATTGATCAACCACCATTCCTGTTCTGGGTAAATAATTATCACCATTTTGGGTTTTTTGACTGCTTACCTCATGAAATTCATGTCTTGACTGAATAGTATACTTCCTGGGCATCCAGGGATTATTTGAGATAAAATATTTTTCCATTAAAGGAATATATGTCTTTAGGAAAGCAAAAGAACTGTTGATTCTTCCCCATTATTTCTTTATTTGAAACTAGTGTCATGCATAGAGAGAAATACAGAAGCTCCTGCTGGATTTCTCTCTTGCAAAAGTATACAATAGAAATCCTGCCTGTGTATATCAGGTCCCAATAAATGGTGATAGAATACACTATTATATACAGTTCATTTTGATATTTACCTAGATCTACAATCTGTATATATTGGCAAAATCAACTCAGACTAATTTTGTTTCTGGATTTGACTTAAAAATGGTAAGACTTGATTTGGGATGAAATGGTTTCAAATCTGAGTGCATTAACTCAGTTGAGAGTGGTTGTAGTAAAATAATGACCCAAATCTGCCTGCAGTTAAGCTAGAAGATCTTTTGGAGTTTTCAGCCACCTACTTAAATTGGATATTTCAAATCTGAAACATTTTTAGCTAGAGCAAGAATTGTAGGAAAGAACATGTTAAATTCTTCTGTACACACAACCAGAATAAAAATAGTTATATTGAGATAAATCTGACTCAAAACATTAGAAATACCAAGCTGTTAAGCACAGAGGTTGTGCTGTAAACTTAACATTTTGCAATATGATTAGTGAAGATACAAAAATAAACCCCATTTTCCAAACAGTTACTGTGTTTGGGTTTTAAGCAGATTCTTGGAAGTCAGAATACTGGTGTAAGAGGTAGCTTCCCTTCATAATGTATACATTGGACATAATTTTGTTGTCACTTCATTCAAGTGAACAGGATTGCATGCAACAGTGTTGCTTACATATATTTGACCAAAGAAACTGGGTCTTAGGTGTAATCAATTGGACAAGTAGATCATTTGAAAGTCCCTTAACTTCTCTTATTTTGGCTTCTATCTTATATTGAATACCAATGAGGGACTGGCTGGCACCATTTCAGAGTACATTGTGGTTTGTTTCCTCATTATGGAAATTTGTGGTTAACTTTGCATTTTGTTTTTTCTTTTCAACATTGTCTCATTGTTCTCTCCTCTTATGCTTAGAAGTATCTTGTTCAAAAAAGAAAAGATACTATTTCGCTGCAGAAATAAACCCAGGCCCACTCATGAAGAGAACTATTCATAATATAGAGTTAGAATTAATCTAAAAAATGCCCATCTGTGTTACAGAAAAGATCTCTGATTCATGAAACTACACTGAATGCCAGTTCAGCGTTCTGAAAGAGCTAATGTTTTACTGTTACAAAGTTTAGACAAATATTTGCTCCCTCTAAGCATTAGGCCTGATATTTAGAGGGGCAGTCATACTACAGCAGCTAATTTAGGTACTTACAGTATTCTGTTTATCAGTTTCCAAAGGTGGCCAATCTAGTAAATTGGAAGAAATAGATCCTTATAAGAGCTAAAGTCAAGTATAGGGTTCTGTATCTCTCCTCCCTGTTTGAAGAGTAGTTAACAATACTGCTAGGGATGCTTGGAAACCAAAGAGAAGAATCACATTGTTTTATTACAATAATATTATTCATTCAAGCTTCTCTGCCTCTTGTCCAAATAAGTGTTTCTTTCATTCCTCTTTTGCCTTCATACCAGAAGGAAACTCAGAAAGATTCATGAAGGGCAAGTGCTGTGTCATAAAGTGAAAGGAAACAGATGGTCACCCATGACCTGAACAGTAACACTGCAAATAAGCAGTCAGGGCTGAACATCTGCACTCTGGTTTCTATAAGCAGTGGAAGAGACACGGTTCTTTGCTCAACTTTGTCTGACAGTTTTTCATGGGTTTTATTTTATATTTTATTTATTTGTAGACTAACATATTTATTTATAGACTGAAAGTAAACTTCAGCTTAAATTTTAAAATTTTGCAACCCCGCAAAGATCGGAATGGGTTTTATCCACACAATAAAAAGCAGAATTTAGGTCCTGGGAAGAACTCTGTGTGTGTGTGCATATTTCTGAGTCTGTGTATAAATACAAAATCCTCATCTAAACCACGAACTAACTGAAACAATTAGTGTTACAAAACAGAAGCTCACAATGGAAGCCTAATTGGATTATAAACACTATGCCTTATCCTTGGGCAGTGGTGTATCCTAGAGATACGCTCAGTGACACTGTGCTTCCGTGAGGATACCAGGTCTATCAATCTCATCAGACTCTCCATTATACACCATTGTTTTTTTAATTCAGAGCTTCTATGAGTCCTTTGCTTTATATCTCTAGCAAGGAATATGCTCTTCCTCTAAGTGGCAAGTTCTGCTGATCAACATACAAATTAGCTTGTTTGGTGCTAGCAATTTGCCTTAAACAGAAGAAATATCATGTAACAGTGATTCCTTTCTCAGTACTGCCCTTTTCACAGAGCAAGCAGTTTGGTTCTTTTGTTTAGTCTTTTATTAAAAAAAAAAAATAACTAACATTGAAACTGAACTTAAGAAAGTAACTTGCAATGGAAGCTGCCAAAATATTAATCTGTAATTGTTTCTACTTCATTGGTCTCATTTTCAATGAGTTGCTTTGTACTAAATCCTGTAACTGTACTCAATCTGGTTATCAATGGTTCATTGTTAAATTAGAAGAACATATTGTGTGAGTATCCATGGGGGTCTGCTCCAGTTCTGGTATCCATTGACCTGGATGAAAGAATAGAGTATACTTATAAAAGTGCAGATAATTACATTTTCAGATAATAAGATAGAAAGGACAGCCAGGACTTCCTTTGAAGTACAGGGTAAGAACTGAAATTCATCTTGAGAAACCCTAGGTACAGTCTGAAAAACACTGCCAGCAACAACAGTATCAGAAAGAATCAACTGTTCGTGATGCTAGAACAGCATCTAATCAGAAGTTCTATGGAAAAAAACCCATACAAATGTAGGTTTTAGATACTAAAAGAATACTAAAAGGAGACACTGAGATAACATACAAAATAGCTGTCTTGTACACCAGGTAGATTCCAAAAAAATGTCATGTGAATATACAGTCATTCTGCATGCTGCCTGTTGGCCTATGCTTCAAAAAAAAAAACAATTGGTGGCTTTACAGTGGGTAACACATTCAGCATGAGTAAACAACATCATCCTGCTACAAAAAAAAGATAAGCACCATACTGGGATGTATAAATAGAACTGCAACCTGCAGAAACTCAAAGAATCAATCCTTTAAGTGCATTCAGAACTAGTAAGTCTTAGCTGCTTTCTCTGTGCTTCAGAGAAGATGTGGATCAAGTGGAAACTGGAACAGAATGAGAAGAATTATCAGGTATCTAGAAAATAGTACCTAGGAGGAAAGATTGAATACATTTATTCATTTACACTGAAGAGAAGAAGAGCAAAGTGAGAGTATGATGGCACAGTCCCCAAAAATATCAAAGATGAGAATAATCTGTTTTCTAAGTTTATGGTGGATTGTGTTTAAAGGGCAGAAAAGAAGATTTGGGTTAAATAATAATAATCAAAAAAGCCTTTGTAATAGTAAAGAAAGTGAGGCGTTGCGAGAGATTGGCTGGGAAAGTTGTGGAACCTTTCTAATTGGAGGTCTTCCTTGTATAAACAAGGAATCATCAGGACTTGTACAAGTAAAATTGATTATGCTTGAGTTACTGATGAGGCAACCTGGCAAAGCACCTTCTAGAACTACAGTTTTGTGAAGCAACAATTCGTTCCCACCATTCTACTTAGGAATCATATTTTAATAGATGATTAAGACACTATCTAAAAGTAAATTGTTCAAGATATATGTTTTTGCTCCACAAGATCAACAATAAAAAAGTCTTTCTTAATTATCTGTGTAGTTTTGTAGACCCAGACTTCTCAATTCCAGCTCAACAGTAACTGAACAGCTAAAAGAGACATTAAGTAAACAGCAGAGAGGTCATATACATTTACCATTTTCCTTGCCATGCAGTGATATGCTAAAAAAACCTAAATGAATCACATGGGTAGTTCTCATTTTCAGACATAATTCAGATACTGTGGTCAGTGAAAACACATAGTGTATTAAGTCCTGGTTGTCCAGTTATTTAAGTGAGGCCCAAGTCATTAAAAGCAAGCTTTCTAAACTGTATTTGGTTCTGTCAGATCTCCAGACAAATCAATTTCCCTAATCTTACTGCTCCTACTATCATGATCTAAAGAGAATGGACCTTACTGAACAAAACCATATTTTTTTTTTTAATGGTGAAACAAGGATTAAGGATGAAAACACAATAACTGGAAATGTAGTAAAGCAACAACAGGTCATAGAGAATTAAACTGAAATGATGGCTTTGGCTGCAGTGTGATTTAATCCTGATATGCTGTCAGAAAATATAGAGGTTTATCTGAAGTAGCTAGCAATGCTGAACAGTACCTGTAGTAATGCATTGGGAAATTTTGAAACTGCCCCAGGAAGTAACAAATCATAGAGTCATAGAATAGTTAGGATTGGAAAGGACCTTAAGATCATCTAGCGCCAATCCCCCTGCCATGGGCAGGGACACCTCACACTAAACCATGTCACACAAGGCTTCATCCAACCCAGTCTTGAATACTGCCAGGGATGAAGCATTCACAACCTCCTTGGGCAACCCATTCCAGTGCCTCACCACCCTAACAGTAAAGAACTTCTTCCTTTTATCCAATCTGAACTTCCCCTGTTTATGTTTGAACCCATTGCCCCTTGTCCTGTCACTACAGCCCCTAATGAAGTCCCTCAGCAGCATCCCTATAGGCCCCCTTCAGATACTGGAAGGTTGCTAGGAGGTCTCCACGCAGCCTTCTCTTCCCCAGGATGAACAGCCCCAACTTTCTCAGCCTGTCTTCATATGGGAGACGCTCCAGTCCCCTGATCATCCTTGTGGGGCTCCCCTGGACTCATTCCAACAGCTCTGTCCTTTTGATGTTGAGGACACCAGAACTGCAGGTGAGGTCTCACAAGACCAGAGTAGAGGGGAAGGATCACTTCCTTTGACCTGCTGGTCACGCTCCTTTTGATGCAGCCCAGGATACGGTTGGCTTTCTGGGCTGTGAGCAGACACTGTTCATTTCCTCATTGACCAACACCCACAAGCCCTTCTCCTCAGGGCTGCTCTGAATCTCTTCTCTGCCCAGCCTGTAGCTGTGCTTGGGATAATCCCCAGTAACAGTGTTTCTGAAGGAATTGTTCAGGGAGATCTCAGGAATCTGATGTAAGCCACCAGTCTCCAGTCACTGGAACCTGTACTCATCAGCATGACAGATGCTGCAAGTTCCTGAACCGTAATCCTTCCTTTTAGCTGTCTGCATATTCTTTATAGGAATGAAAATGTATTTTGGTTTGACCTAGATAACTCTGTATTATATCTGAACAATACCACTACACTTGAAAAAAGAGCAATGATTTTTAATGAAGTACATAAATGAATAGGGATGGCTAAAGTGCTCATATATTACCATGACAGAGAACAATATAATATGTTAGACAGACAAATGTATCAAATTTTATGTCATCAGATTGACCATATTCACGAGTTCTGGATTTGTCTTTTTTAATCCACAAATATCAAGAAGACTGGAGCATAGAAAGATTCACAAATGCAGTTTATCATACAAACAAATTGCAATCACACCATGCTGAACAAGGTTAGCCTTGGAATGAAGAAGAAATGTCTGACAGCAGGGTAGGATTCATCTGATCAAATGTAGACTCCTACAGTGCAAATCTGATCTAGCCAGCTGGATTACTCTTCTTGCTAGTGGAGAAAAACAAGTACACATGGGGTGTTATTCCTCACATCTTATTTAGGATAGGTCAGATTAATTATGTCCTGCAGTGCCTTTGTCTTCCTTTAGACTGTAAATGGAGCCTAGGAAAAGTAGTTTAAATGTAGACAGCCAGACTGCAGACCTCTAATGTGATGTGTGATGAATTCCACTGTTAACAACCAACCAGAAGTTATGCAGAAAAAGGGAACTCTAATTAAGAAAGAATCCCATATATTTTCCTGTAAAGTTTTCAGAGAAAACATTTGAGAACAACATAAACCTGCAAATACCACAATATATTTTTCGTGATCAGATTTTTAAAAATGAACTTCATGAAAAATATTTTAATTTATTTTTCATCTCACTTTGATTTTAACCACTTATTAAGTTGTCTTTCCCTTTCTTTCTGCAAGTGGCTCCAATCAAGATAAAAAACAAAGATTTGGTGCTAATGAGAGACTAAAAATAAAGCTATGGACTCTACTCCATCTTGGTGTGTGTCTTTGTTGACTTCAGTAGAATTCCTCAAAATGAATTTGACCTTGGATGTTTTCAATCAGTGTGTTCCAAATGAGAAAAAATTGTTGTTAGTAAAGACCAAAGAGGGAAATAAATCAAAGACACAAAGGGCAGCCAGTGGTCCAATTCTCTACGATTCTCAGTGGGAATTGGGTGCTTAACAGCCCTTAATATCCTTGAAAATCTCCTCTTGGGATTTGAAAATGAAAAGAGAAATGGGTGACCTTTTTTACCTTCCAAAAATTGTTCTATGAGAATTTGGGCCTTTCTGTTGTTTTCTAGGAGAGAGAGAAAGACTGAATAAATTTTTATAAATAAAATTTTCTTATAGTGGGTGACTCCAGTAAGAAAGGTGGGGGGAAGGGATGGCATTTGTTCATTTCAGTTTTCATGTGTTTGAACCAGTTTGCTTTCCTTCATGCAAAGGCAAGGTAATAAAAACACCCATGTCTACATCAAAATAGTTCATGTACTGAAAGTACCATGTAAGGTTTCTGCAAGTATGACAGTCATAGCTCTTAAAAAAATACAAGCATGGGAAGCATATACTTTTTGGATGATTATATAGTTATTAACTGTAAAGAACTGATCAGTCTAGAGAGCTGTCTCTCTCCTTACTCACACATTAGAATCTCCCTGAATTCTTTCACCAACCAAACTGAAACTAAACCAAGAAACGTATACCATTTTCCTTTGCATGTGGTGTGGAAGGAAGGAGAGAAGAATTATTAATATATATGGACAAAAGTTTAAGATTAAAACGTGAATATCATTCCAGTTGTGATGATGAGTTGGGGTTGAAAGGAATTCAAGCCTCTGGACCACTTTGCTTTAACCCAATCGTCCATACAGCAAATTACCTGGAATGGTTAGATTGCAGAATTGCACCCATGGGCCCCTTATACATTAAGCAGGGGGTGCTGGAAAGCCTGCCGCTGCCTCAGTAGGAATGGAAAGGGCAGCTAACACTGTACAGGGTGTTTCTGTTCTGCAGCAAATGCCAGAAAAGCTGCAGCATCTAATCCCTGCTAGAGAGTTCCCCTGTCCTTCCTCTTTTTTAAATGCATTTGATTGAAAGGTTTTTACTCATTCCTTGCACAAAAAGGAAGGTAAACACAGCTGTAGAATTTTAATGGCCTGAAGATAAGTGCACATATTTTTGTTGTTTTGGTATTGCAGGCTGTTGACGGAATTTCAAAGAAAGCAGTAACAACAGAACAGTGAGGAATTGTACTGACTCAGGAGATGCATTAATATTCAGACCATTCTACTAAATATGCCTGGGAATATATTCAAGTATAATAAATTCACCACAAACTCCTGAACTGCTATACATTGCATGCTACTATAGGAAGCTGGTGAAATCTTAGGTAACTGACCAAAAACTTGAATGCATACTTTATAAATGATTCAGGCCTTAAGCTCCCTTTGACTAAGTGAGAATATGCAGCCAGGTATAAAATGAATAGAGAGGCAATGGCCTTTGTTAAAACAATATAAATGAACACAATCATGACATGGCTATAGCACGTGACTGTACTCAAAGCCTGCTGTACATATCTGATGTCATTACTTGTACTAAGTGCATTGTGTGGATGCTGACAAAGAAAAAAAGGAATTATTTAAGGTCTGTGAGTCTATTCTGTTTTAAAGATCATTTAGCACTATGCAGTCAGATTACAGCTTGCAGCTAGCATTTGTATTTCTGAGTGATAGAAAACTAGACAACCTACAGACATTTGGAGATACTCAGAGAGCGTGCCTTTCCCCACCCCCACCCTCCTCAAGAAGAAACAAAAGAAAGAAAAATAATCAGACTACAGAAACTGACTGTAGAAGGCTGGAATGGAACTGAGCTATAATTCTCTATGTATAGGTGCATGTACTAGTGTGTAAGATTTGTCTCCCAGCATAAGAATTTTCTGTGCATCTCTTATAGATGGGAAACAAAGGATCTTTACTATGGCCACTGTACACCTAGCATGATTCTGAATTATTTCTAATTTATCCAGACTTTGCAGTATCCAAGAAATATCCACTTGATGAAATTTTCTTCAAATAAATGTGCAAAAATCTTTCTCACATTAGGTTCTCCTTTTCCTACTGGAATTCCATTTCAGAAGACCTACTTGACTTCCAGAGATAATGGATCCTTAAACATGCAGGAAAACACTTCAATTTTCCTGGGAAGTACCCAGCTCTATCAAAGAGATCCTCCAACTGGAGCAAAATCAGAGGACAGTATAATAGAGATTGCATTTACCACTTTGATCTGATTATGCTGTTAATCCTCTAGTTCAGCTTTCTAATCAGAATGAGAAAAAAATATTTTACTAGAAGAATAAACAATAGATAATATATTGTATGATAACAAATAATTATGAACTAGATGACACTTTCTAGATTTCATGGCTCTCCAGTGAATTATGAAGTAGAAATCTTTCACACTTCCTAATTTGATGGAGAGTGGAGAGTGCTCTTTCTGGCTAGTACAACTCTAAGGGATCAATATATCCTGAAAAAAAAATGAAATTACAATGGTTCCTCACTCAGGGACTACCTGCAGTTTCACCGACAATATTGCTTGCCTATACACAACCATTTCCATATCTTGGTCTGTTAAAATAATCTACATACCAAGCAGATCATGGACCAAAGCAATGAATAACTGAGTAAACCTCCATTCAGTTGCAGCCCATCTATATTATTCATTGTCTCTTATATGCAAAGTATGTGTTTAATCTACACATAGAATTACTGCCAGTTTGTAAATAAATGAGGTAACCATTCATGCAAATGACTGATCAGACATATTTATGCATATAGAATCATAGAATCATTTAGGTTGGAAAAGATGCTTAAAATCATTGAGTCCAAATGTTAACCCCAAACTGCCAAATCCACCAGTAAAATATGTCCCTAAGTGCCATGTCTACACAGTTTTTAAATACCCTCAGTGATGGGGACTCAACCACTTCCCTGGGAAGCCTGTTCCAATGTGCAATGACCCTTTCAGTGAAGAAATTTTTTCCTAATATCCAATCTAAACCTCCCAGTCTAAAGCCTTCTCTTCTCTAGACTAAACCACCACAGTTTCCTCAGCTGCTCCTCATAAGACTTTGTTCTCTAGACCCTTCACCAGCTTCATGGTTCTTCTTCAGCACCTCAATGTCTTCTTTGCAGTGAGGGGCCAGAAGTGAACACAGTACTCAAGGTGTGGCCTCACCAGGGGCTGAAAACAGGGGGAAAGTCACTTTCTTCTTTTTTGTTGGCCACATTATTTCTTGATACAAGTCAGGATGACATTGGCCTTCTTGGCCACCTGAGCACACTGCTGGTTCATATTCAGCCAGCTATTGACCAACATCTCTGAGTCCTTTTCCACAGGAAGTTTAAATATAATGCTTAAATTCAGTGCCTATCTCTCTGTTTGCTTGAAGCAGATGTTTCTGTGTTCAAGCATTTTGCACATACAATTGCACAAATAAAAAAGTATTAAAAAAGCAGGTTTAAAATGTGATAAAAGATAAAGAAAAACTGCTTTAAAAATAAAAACAGTATTTCAGGACTTTATCTTTCTACTGTATTTAATTACAGGGAACACTGGAAGCAGTATCTGATTAGCAGAGTACTTGGGGCCTCAAATTTCTCATGATGTTGTCAGCAAAAAGGTTCACGAATGTTTGTCACTGCCTGCACAGGCTGTATACAAGGCTTCAATATTGTCAAAAAATTTAGAATACAAAAATAAATCCTTACACAGTGAAACTGAGAGTCTTCATTAAAACCTTAACTGCAGTCTTATGGGTACTTCACTACAGCATAGAGTCAGTACCAAGAAAAAACTATATGAATCAGCCCCTGATTCTTAACTGCTTTTGCAGCCCTGGCTCAGTTTTCTAGCTGCATTTATAAGGAATCTTCTCTTTGTCTGGCACACTCGCTTTCGTCCCAGTCCTGAATGCAATTGCTTTGAAACATGAAATCCATGATAATTACATGAAATTAATCAGGTACATTGGTTTTCCAGCAGTGTCACGGCAAGATGACTGCTGGAATTCCCAAATTCCATAGACATGAATAATCCGAGAGCCTGTATTCCCAGTGTTATGCTTGATATGGATTTCACCATTACACTCATACAAGTGACTATAATATAAATAGGAAAGCCTGACTAAAAGCCTTGGAGAAAATCTGGATTTTGACCCAGATTTTTGTCTGATCCCAATCTATATTGGGCTGAGTTAAATCATGTCCTGACATTTGGGCAAATTCCCAGCTGGCTTTTACAGTGACAGTTCTGGCTCAACCCTGATCCATTTCCTAGGTTTGGAGTTATAACATTGGGGTTCAGGGTTCTAGTTTTCAATAACATTGTCTATTTCAGGCCCAGCCAAACAGAACTAAATTTAGTCAGAACTATGTAGAAAAGTCTTTTTCTTCCAAGTATATTTAATCTTAAAGGAATAGTTGACATAATATCTTACCAAATTGGATATTATTTAATTCAAATTCTTTATAGCACACTCTGAAGTCATAGCTAGCAATATTATTTCTCCTAATGAAATGGCTTCCTGAGAGTTTGATATACAAAGGATTAGAAACACCAATTGTATTGATAGCAGTGCATGAATGACAAGTAATGGCAGTTAAAGAGTGTCTCATAATAATCATGATAACTTCTTTTTGAAAAGCACTCCTATAACTTAAATTGATTCACAGTAATTAGTTAAGAAATGTAAGTTCTTAGGAACAATGTGAATGTGTCATTATTCTGGGTTTTAAAGTTTGCTCTGCTGATATTTTATGAATCTATGAAAGAGTTTATAAGCAGAATTTTTATTACAGTTTGTATATTTGCAAAGATTAAGGTGTACAGTAACTACTTTATTTACCAAGTCATCTACTAGAGAGGCAAACATAATAATAGCAATTAAAATGGAAAACAGCAGGAACACTGAGCACAGCAGTCTGGTTACAATGGAATTCCTGCTGGTAGGACAACAGGAACACATCAAACAAGAAGCAATAGTGAAGAGAAAAGAAGTCAGCAAAAATAATGAGCTTTTAAATTATAAGCAGAAATGGGCAACCTTCTCTTTAAACAATGTAAAAAAGGTGAATATAAAATTCAGTTACATGAAATAGGCAGGAAGCAACTATGAATAGAAACACCTTAGACAAGTTATTATAGAATGAGGGCTGTTTGCTGCATGGTTGTCAGTGAAAATGTATTGCTCTTATATTCCTTTCAAAATTAAAATGCTGCATCTGGGGACAGCTGTTGACTGATAAGGAAGGACTGTCTGGATTTCTGTGACATTATTTCTCTGCAACAGCATGTAGAAATTAATTTAGTTAAAGGGAAGACATGAAAATAAAACTGAAATAGAATGGATTTAAAGATGCTTTTTTCCAAAACTCATGGTTTATTATGATTATTTTTGTTGTTGTTACTATTATTATTATTTAGTCTTTATTTCCCTTCGGTTTCTGGTGCTGAAATATGCTTCTTTCAAATGATTCCCTCCTGTATGAACATTTTACATTCTGTACCCTATTTTTAAAAGGCTTTATATTAGTTGAGTGAATATCAGCCAATGCAAGATTTGTCTGGAAATGGACCAATAGCCCCACCTTTGCTGCCACTTGTGCACAATGCCTGGGGATTTAATGGAATAGAATACCTGCTGTATATGAAAATACTCATTTTACAACAAAATGAGATCAGGTAGTGGGTTTTTTTTTTTTTTCTTGTCACCAACTAGAATCAGAAAGAAAACCATAAACAAAACAATTCCCCATATGCTATATTGGATGTCGGGCCTCATACATCTATATTTGGGGGTATTTTTCCTGGAAATAAAATTTGCTGTTGTGTTTATCTCACTGAGACTCAGTATCTCTTACTTAGGAATAATCTCATTAAATATTGCCTAACATTCTGTGGGAATAAGGATTCATTCCCATCATTCCCAGTGGAAATCTTAATTATAGGTTGCCATGAAAAGCTGAGTTACTAAGGCATTCATCACTTTACAGTTCTACAACTTCCCAATTTTAGTTACAGTACAAAAGGTAGTTCTTCCAGATGCAGCAAATACCTGAAAAAATATCTGCATACCAACAATTTTAAGCTTCAACAAGGAGTACACTTTTCTCCCACTCAGGAATGGAGCTTCAAAAACATAGTTACTGTGATCCCCAGATGTTCTGATGCTGATGAAGTTTCAGTGCTATGACAGTGCCCTACTCAAACACCAGTGTTTAGACTCATACAACACAGAATTAATAATTTACTCTTTTATTTATAAAGTTTGTCACCTTTCAAGAACCAAGATGGACTAAGCTAACTACCCAAGATGCTCAATCTATTTTGAATGAGGTCACAATAACTTTTGATAACATGACAAAGAAGGCCCTTACAAAGCTTTCAAATGGCAAAGAAATTTAAAAAGCATTGTTTGCAAAGGGAAGCACTCACAAGAAATGTACTGCATAACCTAAACTCTGCCCTTTCTGTATGTGAGAGTTGTATCTCTCAGTACATAACTACCTGCTGTTCTTATTAAAACAAAAGCTTCTTACTTTCTTGCTCAGTGCCCAGGATATATTGTGCTCAGAGAACACAAGCTGTTCTGATACTGCATTTGACTCAAATAGTTTATTTTCTGCACACTCCCAAAACCCTTCTCCAGCCACTTCAGCATAATTCAATGTTCCTAGCCTTGTTCATTGTCCAGCAGGTACTGGGACAGTCTAATCATGAGACAGTTGAAGTCAGTGAGAATCTTTCTACACTTGAACTTGACCTGAAGGAGGTGGAGCTCCTATAGATCAGAATGTGGTTGTTTAAGCAGGGCTGGTAGCATGACACATAACAGTGGGGCACAGATGAGCATGAAGCCATTCCTTAGCCAAATTCATTGTACTTGTAGTACAGTTTTCCAGCAGAATATAAAGACTCCTCCCTGCCCAACAGAAAAGAAAAAGAAAAAACCAATTTATCAGGCATTTGATGTGAAAAAAATGTTCTGTTCTGAGCAAAATAGAACTTTTTAATATAACTCTAAATCTATATGCAGTCATGAGTAGCATGTAAAGAAAAGGATTTTTCTTTAAACCTTGCATTTTTATGTATCTACCTTCATGTGCACACATGGAGTGAAAGCAGGGAATCTGGTTCAGAAAAAAACAAAAAACAACAAACATTTTATATGTCCATTATGATGCAGAGAAGCAAAAAATTATTTTCTTGAAACTACTGAAAACAAATTCTTGGTGCAATCTCAATTCAAATCTCAGCTTTCCTATCTACCACAAAAAAGAACAGATTGCTTCCCTCTTTTGGAAACTGAGATCTTTTCAACAAAAAGTCCTTCCTCCTTGCCCCCTCTACTAACTCTTTCTCTCCTTGGGGATAGAAGCATAACAGCTTTTCCTGTAACACTTTCCAGAGTAAAACCGTTTCTCTGGCAGCAACCAAGAAAAATCTTTAAAGTGACTCATCAAAAAGGAAAAAAAAAAAAAAAAA
>NDXB01020228.1:16386-30010 GCA_002631895.1 Agapornis roseicollis | reverse complement strand
AAAAAAAAATTTCAAAAAAAAAAAAAAAAAAAAAAAAAAAAAAATAATAGCTAGGAAAAATATGTTCATATATACCAAACTACATAAAAACCTACTTATAAGAGATATATTTTATGTTGTAGGTCTTGCACATCTAATTAAAATTACTTAGGTATCCAAGAACCAGAAAAGAAATTGAATGCTATTTCCCTGAGCTGACATAAAGAAGTTGAGAGCTTCAGGTGCTATTCCCTCCTGAATAAGAAAGCTGGAGAAGACTCTAAGCCAAATGTCTGAATGCACAGGTATCAGTGCACTCGTGCACTGCTTCACTGCAAAACCACTACTGACTGGGTTTGCCGACCCTTGCTCAGGGGCACGAGTTGTTTTGAATCCTGCCACAGATGTCTTGTGCTTCCTAGGCACTGTACAAGTAACTTGGTATCCAGAGTGAAATGGTAAAAAGTTTGAGTGATGATTCTCAATGGAAATCTTTTTTGCCTGTTTACTCACTCACTCCCTTCTCAGTGGGTTAGGGGAAAGAATCAGAAGAGTAAAAGTGAGAAAACTCGTGACTTGATTTAAAGACAGTTTAACAGGTAAAGCATGCAAGCAAAGAAAAATAAGGAATTAATTCACTACTTCCCACCTCCAGGACAGCAGTGCTCCATTACATGTAATGATTACTTGGGAAGATAAACGCCATCACTCAACATCCCTCCTTCTTTCTTCTTTCCCCACCTTTATACACTCTGCACATCACATGGTCTGGAATATCCCTGTGGTCAGTTGGGGTCAGCCGTCCCAGCTGTACCCCTTCCCAGCTCCTTGTGCACCCCCAGTCTGCTCTCTGGCGGGGTGGTGTGAGGAGCAGAAAAGGTCTTGGCTCTGTATAAGCCCTGCTCAGCAGCAGTGAAAACATCCTCATGTTATCAACACTGTTTTCAGCACAAGCCTGAAACAAAGCCCCATACTAGTTACTGTAAAGAAAATTAACTCTACCCCAGCCAAAACCAGTACAAAAGACCAAGTGCTGAGGAAGCCAGGAAAGATGCAGGGGATCATGAACCATTCTGGCAGCAACTATACAGTAGCTGTGGTGCAGGAGAGTGCCCTCCTGTGCTGCATGCCATGATGTGGGAAGGACTGAGAGTTTTGTAATTACTGCTAGAGAAATGGACAAGAAACTGAATTGGCCACCGTTTTTTTTTTTTCCATTAACATAAAGATCCTTGAGCAAAGATCTTCTTTATTACATAAGGAGACAAAAATAGGCTTTTTCTTATAAAAAAAAAAAGTCCCAAAAGATCTAGTTTTACCCATTTAACTTTTAATTCTGAAACCCATGGGATAGCAAACACAGCACAGCATTATGAAAAGCAATAGCTGGGTATTCTAATAGAAGGGAAGTAAAGGTAAATCATATCCTCAGAACTACAGATAAAATCAAACTTTTTTTTTAGAGGAAGTTGCAAGAAATTTATGTGAACCTATCCACTCCTGCTGAATTCTACCAGAGCTTTTGTTACGTATCTTTTTTCCCCCCCAGTTTATTTGAATATTCCTTCAATTCTTCAGACTGTCTCAGAAAAGTACCATTATTTGAGACTACTGCCTCATTTTAATGTATCACATTATCTGCACTACTGAATAATGTACAGGACCTTGTGTAGCCATGGTTATTTTCCAGTAAGATGTTTTTCATTGATCTTGACAGCTTTCCTGAACTGGGAAAAACAAAACAAAACAAAACAAATAAACAAAACAAACAAAACAAAAAAAAAACAAACAAAAAAAAAAAAAAAAAAAAAGTTTGTCAGAATTCAGGAAAGACAGATCAGTAAAATCTATATGTTACAGCNCGAAAACTAAAAAACCTACCAAAAAAAAAAAAAAAAAAAAAAAAAAAAAAAAAAAAAAAAAAAAAAAAAAAAAAAAAAAAAAAAAAAAAAAAAAAAAAAAAAGAAAAAGTTTGTCAGAATTCAGGAAAGACAGATCAGTAAAATCTATCATATATGTTACAGCTATGGTCTTCAGTTTTCAGTAAAGGGTGCTTCTTCTCATGCAGCAGACAGAAATTGATACAGCAGGCTGATGCTAGCATTGTGATGTGTATAGTGGTACTTTCCTGCTCTGGTATGTTGGAAGCTTATTAACGTTTTATAGTCTTTCTTTCCAAGGACATATCATGAAATAGGCTGTAATTAATTCAGCATGAACATTCAGAAATGAAGCTATCCAAAGTCAGGCAATGCAAGTAAAAAAAAAGAAAAAGACTAAAAAGCTTTTTTGTTTTCATTTTGATGCCAGCACAAAGATATATTAGGCCCCAGATTGTACAGTTTATTTTTGCACTTAGTTTCATGGAATGTAATTGAAATTCTCATGAGAGAAAGGCAAATTGATTTGGCACAGTGTGTTTCTGAACAGACTATTGTGAGAAAATGATACAGACATTAAATGCATCTCCAACTTCTTTATAAAGATATCATTTTCCACATATATCAAATTTCACGCATACTGATTGTCTCTAGACAATTTAGTGAAAGCCAGTTAGATTTAGTACACTTTATTTTGACTTTCTGTTCCTTTTTAAGATTTGACTCAAAGAGAGGCTCCTTGGGAACCATTACTTCTATGACTAAATCATCCTAACTTCTACAGCCTGGTGGTGAAGTCTACACAGCCAACACTTCACCATTACAGCATCATATTTTATATAATAATACATGGGCAAAAGCAAAAACACTAAAAAAAAAAAAAATAGCAATAATTAGCATTATTAAACACTGCTGTTGAATTGCTCCAGCAGGAGCATGTAAATGAGTCCACCTCAGCCAAGACTCCTTTAATCATTCCAAGATTCTGAAGACTTTCAAAATATTTTAGTTTCTTCCTTAACTCAAAATGTGCCTTTTCTGTCTCATTCCCACACATGGAGTTTCTGCTTTGAAACAATGTTCACCATCATCCTGAATGGATAGCATTTAGTCTTGGCTTCACACCAAGTCATAAGTCAGATATTTCATGCCAGGCAAGTAGTAGAAATGCGAATAAGCCAATTTTTAGATTTTTTTCTTTTTGCTTCCAGAGAGAATACAAAATTTTATGATCCAAATCAATATACAGCTATTTATTCATTCATTTATTAATTATTCATGTTATTAATATTAACATTACTCATTATGAAGGTCTGTTTGAGTAATTTTTAGATGTCTCTAACAATTACAAATTTCACTTTTTGTCCTTCATGCCTATTTATAACTAGACCCTTAGTATCCAAGATCTAAGTGTCTAAGAGGCAAGAAGGTATTATCTTCAAAAGCTAAAATCAGCTGCAGATCAGTTTTCCTGAACGCAATGGCAGAAGGTGATCCTAATCTGATTTTCCACTTTGTATTTTCTAGCTCCTGTCTAATTTTACACAAATCTGCATGGTCTTTCAGGGCCTGAAAAATCCAAGTATTGCCTTTGATTCACTAACTAGGAAAATAGCTCGAAGTAACTTACCAAGTATCAGCTACTTGGTATTTTCTGTCTGTGGATAGTCTCTTTCCTTTATCAGTTTTATTTACTTTGAATCAGGCCCCTAATCAGTTAAAAAGCTACCTCAGATTGACTGTGGATAGACAGGATGCAGACAAACTCCTGCACAGCACCTGGCAACTCAAACATGCGTCCAAGATGTTACAGGCTAACAGGACGACCCTTCACCTCCCCATGGGAAGTGCTCTTCTATCATCTCACATGAAATAACTTCAGGCAGCTTAGGCCTCTAGAGAGTGCTAAGTGCTCCAGGCTGAGAAGAAGTGACTGAAGGTCTGGTGGAGAAAAATAATCGTTCCAAAAGGAGAAAGAAAAAGGAATTACAATACAAACCCATTTGTGCCCTAAAATCATTTGTGCCCAAAAATCATTTGTGCCCAAGAAAAATAAGACAGCGATACAGCAATTTCAGTAACTGAACTGTATATGCCTGTTTGGCTTACAGAGTTATAAGGAAAAACTGCAGTTACTGGAAAATATTATTTGCACCTGTAGCTTGACATTCGAATAGGCAGAAAAGAAAAATATATATCTCATGCTCTATATATCCGGCAAAAAGATTGCTTAGAGGTTCTCATTACAGAAAATTCTTGAACGATGTGGTTAAAACAGTCACACTTTGCCTATTCTTTCCTAATATTACCTCAAGTAAATAATTTGTTTAAATAATAAAATATACAGTCCTTATCCTAAACAAGTTCTGACAATAAAAAAATTGTGACTTAACCTCACAGCCTCACTCCCCCACACACACATAGACAAAACACTTCATTCCAAAGGACAAGAAGAAAGGCAATTAAAAATGAAGTTGCCCATCAACATATATTATTTATATCTTGCCTCATGAAGACAGACTGTATCATTACCACAACTGCTGTAACCCCCAGACTGTTCAACACCAGTGTAAATCTCAGTCTCTCAATGTGCCCTGCCTGAATGTTCTGTTCTCTTAGCTATTAACTTAGCTATTAGCTTAATGGTGGATCACAGCAGCTCCAAAATGAGGGGATGAAGATGCCATAGAGCATCTTCATTTAATAAGTTTCTCAGTGGCTTTTGTTTGCTCACTTTTTGGCCTTTGTTGTTTCAAATATGCCTGGATGAAGTACCCTGCTTCTGAGAGCAGCGCTGAAGTACAGCTACGGATGGAAGATTATTTTTCTTCAACAGCATAAAACCTTTGCTATTGTCGAATCAGATGGAAAAGAGAGAAAGATTTTAATGTTGTGTGCTCGCCCCCCTCCCCCCTGCTCTGACTTCCCAGTGATAAAAAACAGTACATAGGGCAATTCAAAGTCACAGGTTTACATTTTGAAAAGACCTGTTTCATATTCATATTCACTTCTTAATCAATCTTAGAGAATTTCTCGCAGTTCTTACTCATTTCATTCACCAGCCATTTTAAAACTCCTCAATAAACTGAATGAAAGGAAACAACATAGCACAGAAAAACATAAACGCTGGCAGAGTGAGGAACAGCAGCTTTTACCGAGAACCCACCCATTCAGAAAGGTATGCCTTTCAGCTCTCTTCAGAAAAGCTTAGCTGTCAGTCCCTGACTAATGCTATAATTTAAATCCTCGTATCTTTGCTACTAGCAAAAATTTGTTCGCAGAAGATGAATTATAGACATACGGCAAGTGGTATTACCCTCATTTTGCCACTTGAGGGCAGTCATTTCGCGTCCTCTAATAAAATGCTAATAGTCAGTAGCAATATCTCATGTTTGCAGTTAGGCTGTTCTGAGCCAGACTGTGTCATTGATATACAGAAACAGAAAACGAACACAGACTATCTCTTCTGAACAGCCAATCTTATCTGAAATTAATCTTGGTCCACTTTTAGGAGAGAAAGCTAATAAGCAATGACAAAATCAGCAATGAAGGAATAAGTGTTCAAATAGGAATTCAAATAGAACAGCTTAAAGGATACTGAAAAAGGTTAGATGGTTTCAGTCAGCCAGGCCTGGAGGTTTTGCTCTGAAGTATGTAAGGCATTTGCTGAAGCAGCCTCAACATTGTTAGTAGTTGTAGTTAAACCAAACCATCAGGAGCTGGGTGGTGGTCCTAAAAAACAGGAGAAATGTGGAAAATGGGGGAGATCTTGAAAGCAGGGCAGAACCGGAAAAAGCCAAAACATTACAGATTGCCCAACTCACTTCAGAACTATCAAATGCTGAAATAATAAAGAAATTTGTAAGCTCTTGAAAGGTACAAAGGAAATAAGCAAATGCCAACCTGGGCTGGCAAGATAAAAAACTTGTCACACCATTTTAATAGTTATCTTAGGCAAATGAAAGAATAAGTGGATATCATGGATTTTGTCACATCTTGACAACAGCTCAGATAACTTTACTGAAAGAAAATTAGGAAATTGTGGTTTATCTAAAGCCATGATCTAGACAAAACATGCTTCAAAATGTGTATATAGAGAATAGTTACCAAAGAACTGATAATTTGAGCAATAGGACAGAGGGAGCCCTTATTAAATATGCAGAGGATATGAAGCTTAAGGTGAGATAGAAGATTTGCATATCACAGTGAGAAGTTCATTCAAAACATATTATAGATCTTTTCTTCCTTAATAGTCTTCGTAGCTTGTATTTCCTATGGATTCTGACACTCCATTCAACACTCCTACACTGCTCTCATTCAGAAATCCCCTCCAGCCACGGCCTCATGGACTTCCTGAATTACATTGGAAGGCCCAAACTCTACACTTCCAACTTCTTTTTTGAAACCTAGGTCTGCTTTACTGTTAGATTCATTCCTTCACAGAAAAAAACAAACAATCAAAAAAATCTCCCTTTTCCCCTAACCACTTCTGCTGTCTGTATTACAATCTCCAGAAATATGCTTGCATATATTTAGTGAGTTGATCAAATGTCATTTGCCATGAATCCGTGTTTACTTATCTTAAACTGTGTATACTTTCACACGGAGTTTCTTATTTTAATCAAAGGGTGGGTTTCTTTCCTGTTTTCTAATTATTTTAAATTTTCAGTAGAAAGATACATTAATTTGCAAGATAGTCAAAGTAATTTTTTAAGCAAAGTCAAGTTTTGCAGCCATTAAAGGACTGCTGTCCTTGTTTATACTTCTTCACACTATGAACTGGAAATGCCTGTATGTGTGCTGTGATAAATGTAATCTGTGCATATACAATGAGGAAAGTCCTTGGATTTCAGCAGTCATTTTCTGCATACAGAAGCTACTGTAATGGCCCTATTGACCTTAGGCAAGAAGGCAGCAATAGGAGGTGAATGGATGATAGAGACCCTTTTCTTTCAGTGACTGAACTTTGATCCTATACTGTAGCTTTAAAAGCATAAATTCAGCTCAACTAATGGAAACAACCTTGGAAAGATTATTATTTTGAATGAAGAACATTAATAAATTTTACTTAAGTATGAATATTGAATTGAAAAGAGAAGGAAAAAGTTTTTTTTTTTTTCATTCAGATACCAGATTCTATAATATGAAGCACCAGCAGATAAAGATGTTCAAAGTTCTTACTTTTATAGTTCCTTAAATGACCTTCACACAATCTATTTAAGAGATCTCTTTTCTCTTGTCAGGGCAAAGGAAACCTTATGGAAATGTGAGTACCATAAGTCTCTGGAAGGCTGGGAATCTCTTGACTGAAGGCAGCATCACATTTATTGACTACTGTTTAAAAGGATTCAGGAATCTGAGGTGCTGGTCAGGTTGATAAGGTTTCATATTGATTTAGAGCTGCTGCTTAATATAAAGTAGGGATATTAATAAAATCTGCATTGTATTTACAATGGTAGACTATCACGGTTGCCCAGAATATTAGGAAGGAAGCAGAAGAAAGTAATTGTTTCCTTTTCGTGTTGTTATCCTCCACCAAAATGAACTGCAAAATAATTTCAGGTAGTCTAGCCATATGACTCAGGGCTACACAGCTTTAACAGAACACCAGACAGGCCAGTTAACCCAGCCTAGACTGGACATTACTGCCTAACCCAGGAAAGACTTTAGCACTGTGATTTTAGAGAATAATACTTTCTGAGCTGACCCAGTTGCACTCATTCATTGGTCACAGAGGAGCTCAGCGGCTCAAAGTGGTTTTAAATATAGTTTGCAATCTTGCTTGAGATGAAAGAAAGTGATTGCTAAACTTTGGAACAGATCTTCTGAAAGCCCTGAAAAGAGTTGAGAAAGCTTTTTGGACAGTGATAGTCACCCTGGCCACAGTGTAGTCTATATTGTTTAGATACTCTGGAGTTCTATCCAGTACAGCTGCAAGAAAGGTGTTTATATAGTACCTAGAATAATATAGTTTATATTGCATCATAAATAAGCACTTGCTAGAAGATAATTACTTTTAAAGAATATATATTACAAAACCACATTGTCACAAAATACATCTTCCCTTCCTAACTTATGAATCCAATTGTCCACTACTTGCTCAAATAGATCTGCTAGTGAAATCTTTCCTGGGCAGACCTGTGGTTCTTTGTAGCATGCAGAAACATGTTTCAGGACTGGTTTAATCTACTGAGTAACTAAATTTAATTCAATTTTGTTTGCAAAATATTAAGTTATATGCCTCCCAAAGCATTATATTTCATTGGTGTTAAACTTGGGGAAAAAATATCAAATAATAGATAGAACAGGTTTTCAAAATTTTCCAAGCTAATGATTCCACAGTATTGATAAAGGGCTATTTTATCACCTTTATCATCTTCATCATGATTCAATTTGTAGTTGCTTTTGACAAAAATTATTATGCTTTTTGACATCTGCTTGGATGGCTGCATGCAAAGAGTTTGGTCAATGGCTCAGTGTCCGGCTGGAAGCCAGTGACGAGTGGTGTCCCTCAGGGATCAGTGTTGGGACCGGTCTTGTTCAACACCTTTGTCGGTGACATGGACAGTGGGATTGAGTGCACCCTCAGCAAGTTCGCCGACGACACCAAGCTGTGTGGTTCGGTGGATACACTGGAGGGAAGGAATGCCATCCAGAGGGACCTTNTGAGTGCGCCCTCAGCAAGTTTGCTGCTAATGCCAAGCTGTGTGGTTTAATTGATATGCTGGAGGGATGGAATGCCATCCAGAGGGACCTTGACACGCTTGTGGGGGGTGCTGATGCCAACCTCATGAAGTTTAACCATGCCAAGTGCAAGGTCCTATACCTGGGTCAAAGCAGTCCCAGGCACAGCTACAGGTTGGGCAGAGAGGAGATTCAGAGCAGCCCTGCAGAGAAGGACTTGGGGGTGGTGGTCGATGAGAAAATTAACATGAGCCAACAGTGTGTGCTTGCAGTCCAGAAAGCCAATGATATCCTGGGCTGCATCTAAAGGAGCATGACCAGCAGGTCAAAAAAGGTGATCCTGCCCCTCTACTCTGCTGTCGTGAGACCTCACCTGGAGTATTGTGTGCAGTTCTGGTGTCCTCAACATCGAAAGGACATGGACCTGTTGGAAGAAGTCCAGAGGAGGGCCACGAAGACGATCAGGGGACTGGAGCACCTACCGTGTGAAGACAGGATGAGAAAGTTGCGTCTGTTTAGCCTGCAGAAGAGAAGGGTGCGTGGAGACCTCATAGCAGACTTCCAGTATCTGAAGGGGGCCTATAGAGATGCTGGGGAGGGACTCTTCCTTAAGGACTGTAGTGACAGGACAAGGGCTAATGGCTCAAACAGGGGAGGTTTAGATTGGATATAAGGAGGAAATTCTTTCCTATGAGGGTGGTGAGATGCTGGAATGGGTTGGCCAGGGAGGTTGTGAGTGCTCCATCTCTGGCAGCGCTCAAGACCAGGTTGGATGAAGTCTTGGTTGGCATGGTTTAGTGTGAGGTGTCCCTGCTTATGGCAGGGGGATTGGAGCTAGATGATCTTCAGGTCCTTTCCAACCCTAACTATTCTATGATTCTATGATTTTAAAGGAATGTCATCAACATATACTTAATCACAAGTTCTTACTGTATTTTTGGTTATTGGCAGCATGTATATTTTTGTGTATCTATTCAGGAGAAATAGAGTTATCTGTATATCATGTGATAGAAATGTATCACTGTTTTCAGTAAAATGAATATATTAGCATTAATAATTTGAAATCATTCTTCCCTCACCAGGATATTTCAAGAAATATTTTATGGCTGGTTTGAATCATTAGCTAATGTAAGCCTATACTATCTTAGGATGGGATTCAATAATTCTGAAGTGGAGGCATACATGATCTAATATCAAGCAAAAGTGGGCAAATTATACACTGCTCAAAGAAAAGTGTAGTTTACTCTAGCTGAGTAAGACCACATGCTTCTTATAGAAAATCAATCAAAACACGGATTTCAGAAAGAAAAAAATATTTGCATTACTAATAAGTTTAATAATTCAATAATAAGAACTTCATACAAAATAATGAACAAAAGAAGAAATATATTGCATTCATTATGCTGAGTGGGAGGAAAATTATAGGCCATTATATACTGCAAGAGACATCAATTCTTAGATTTAAAATGTGGTTTAGTGGAGAACCAGTGGGTTTTGGATAAAAGCAGAACTGAATGGAAGAATGCAAAAACCCATTAGCCTCAAATTTATAAATCATTCTCTTTTACATTTGAATATACCAACTCTGATCATATTTTAAAGTGCATTTGCCCTGAACAGTGGAATTCAGGCTGTTTGGAACGCATCATCTTGCTGTGACATCTGTCATCCCTTTACTGTGGATTAAGAGAGGTGGTGAGGAGGTGGTCAGATGTAACCACTGCGCTGTGGGAAAGTGTTACCAGCAGTGGTAGAAAAAAGTTTTGGAAGCATAGATTGGAAGCAGCAGGATTTTCCACACCTGAAAATTAAACTCCTGTCAAACCAGCAGTATCTTGGGCTTTAAACACCTATTTTTATTTTTAGCTTAACATGAAACATTGAACAAAATATGTATAAAAAAAAAATTAACAAGTTTCCACTACTTTGGAATAAAATCGTTTAAAATTGGAGACAAAATTTTACAATCATACAAGCTCTGAGGCTGCCACCCTGCACCAGTTGCTGGCACAGACCATCACACTCAGTCTCACACATAGGTACACATACGTTCAGAGATACACAGAGCTGGCTAGCACTCCCCCTGGTCCCATAGCTGACCCCCTGCTCTCTCCCACCTAGAGACACACAAGCACTGCCATGGTTTAAACCCAGCCACACAGCTCAACCCCCAACCTCCCCTTTCTTACCCTCCCCCTGCTCCCGGAGGGATGGGGAGGAGAACCAAAAGAATGCAACTCCCACAGGTTGAGATAAGAACAGTTTAGTAACTAAGGTATAACACAAATCACTACTGCTACCACCAATAATAATAATGATAAATAACAAGGGAAGAGAATACAGCATCTCACCAACCACCGACAGATAACTCACCACACCCTGCCCGACAGAGCACCGACCAATACCTAGTCCAACTCCGCAGTGCCCTAGCCCTTCTGGGTAACTCTCTGTTACATCCTGGCCATGACGTGGAATACCTCTTTGGCTAGTTTGGGTCAGGTGTTCTGCCCCTGCTTCCTCCTGGCCTCCCCTCCTCCCTGGCAGAGCATGAGACTCACAAAGTCCTTGGTCAGAGTAAACATCAGTATTATCAGCTGTGTTCCCAGACTAAGTCAAAACACATCTGCACCAGCTACTAAGGAGAAAAACTTGACTGCTACTGCTAAACCCAGGACAGGCACTCTCCCAGTCACAGATCTACTCACCTGCTTGCTCCCAGACCACCAGCTCACCAGCTTATCCAGTTTGACTTTTACTAGTGAACATATACTCTTTCACATACCCACTCGCTACAGTCACTGCCCAATGGACACATAGGACCTCCAATATGTGGGCTCACTCCAGTTGCTGCACTTACAGACACAGGAATTTAATAAGACAGGACAGACTGCACTGATAAAGCACAGGGTATGGATGGACAAGTGCACCAACCAGTCAAATATTTTCATTTTACCAGTCTTTTTATTCTCTTAGCCCTCTATTTCTCACACTTACTCCTCTCAAAGTCACCTAAATCCCTCCCTTTTTCACCTTTGGTTCCTCCCTGAAATGCCATAAGGACTCCTGTGTGATTCAAAGATGTTCTTCCTCTGCATCCCACCATGTGCCCCTCCTTGGTCTGAAAGATGATTTGGAGAGCTGCTCCCCAGGACTCACAGTGACGAGTTTCATGCCTGGGCATTAGGGTCTCCCGGGAGGGGCTTAGAGAAGGTGTTTGCTCCTCCAGAGTGCTTAATCCAGTTTTCTGCTCCCATTGTGCCTCTATGCTTCTCTAGGCTTATGAAGATGGATCTTTGATGGGCTGATGGCTCCTGTGATGGGCTTTTGAGTAGCCCAGCAAGGTATTACTTGGGATCCCCCAAACATATTTGGGATGCACAGATGAGCATCTATCACATAACCTGACATAAACCAGCATAATGGGACACCAAGCCTCTTAGACTCTGTAGCCAGTGCATAACAGCCAGATTCTAATACAGGTATGTTTAACAAAGATTTGCTGATAAGAGGGATATGAAACAAAAATAAGTCAGAGGAGATCAGCAGAAGAAAACAGTCCCTTAATAAAAATCAACCACAAAGCACTAAAAAATGTCTTACTTTCATCTTGTCTTAAATATATATCTAAATAAAATAAAAATTCTTGATGTGGCTCCCTGGTTTGAGACTCTGCATGTTAGAACTTGATTTTGCCCTGAGGTTTTGAGGGTTTTTTATGTCTGTAACCAAGGTAAGGAAACTAGCACATAAAAAGAAAAATCTGAAAAGGTTAATTAATCACCATGTAAACAGTTGATATGGGTGATCATATATTTTACTACAGATGTTTAGTATCACATACATGATAAACCTTTGAGGAAGCTACAGGTTAAATTGGACTTCAGAATCCTTTTGTATAAGACAGTCTCCATTGTCTTGTATAAAACTACTGAAGAATCAAAGGACTTCAAAATCAGACAATAGAACCAGATAAGAGATGGTGTACCTTTGGGCTTACAAATAAGACTAGGTATGTGTTACATGAGATATCTAGAAGATAGTTTGAGGCAGAAGACTACTTCCCTCCCATTCTTCACAGTGGCAAATGTTTAAGAGCCAAAAATCTGATTAGTGAACTAAAGAACTAGGGATGAATGATGTGCATCTTTAGTGAGGCAGAGGTCCCTCTGACAGGCTGCACCTAGGCTATCTCAGCCAGTGACTTCATCACTACCCAGACAAATATGGTGCTCAATATCAAGTGCTATCTGCTTGCTATTGGATATTTCATGTGCTTACATCTCTAAGGGAGAAGGAACCATCAATTTCTTTAGAATATTTTTTACAGAAATTATTACAGCCAGCATTAAAAAAATTATTTTAAAAATACATTTCTGGAAAAATACATTTCCAGAGTACAAAGCTGCCTACAAAGCTGTAGGTGGGATAACTGAATAGATTCAGCCAGATAGTGAGTAAAGATTCCAGGTTTTGTATTTATCACAGCATAAATGTTATTTAGTATAGACTACATACACTGTCTGGGAACTATCTCTCTAATATCAGTCAATTACAGAGATTGGCATGACAATAAAAACCAAGGTAGAGACAGGTATTATTTATTTTTATTTGTTTGAGTTACACCATCCCATGGATCATGAATACAATGCTGATAAACTGTTATGAAGTCATACCCTAAAGAGAAGATATACTTTCAGGAGAATACACTTTGCTCTTTCAGTAATGACAAATATTTTGTAATATGTATGGCTATACTTTCTACTACACTTTACGCAGCAGCCAGGGGTTGTTTGGAGTAGGACAGCATGCAGGCAATGTAAATCCTCCAAATCTAATATAACATCAAGGAACAAAGCTCTTGGTTTGATGTTTTTGCTAGTTATTGCTAACAAATGTGAAAATACAGAACCTCACAAGGTGGCTGCTGCAAAAGCAATTAGTATATCATATCATTTGAAGTAATTCACATGAATGAGTTGACTTTAATAATAAAGTAGCATGGTTTACTAAGAGCACCTGTGTCTACAGTTTGTATGACAGAAATTTGTTTATTGCTAGTTTTCTTTTAAGTAAGAAACTCT
>NDXB01020228.1:3601-16239 GCA_002631895.1 Agapornis roseicollis | reverse complement strand
GGGGAAAAAAAAAAAAAAAAAAAAGCTCTCCTTTGTGGCTTTTGGTACTTCAATAAACATATCCAAATAATTTGATAGCCTTACCTTATTAATATTAAAAATAAAAAACCACACAAACCCACCAAATCCACTATCTGAAGGATTACTTTCTAAAAGACCAATGAAACCGTAACTGAGATTTTGAAAAAATAAAAAGCACACTGTATTCAAATGGTTTGCACTTTAATGGAGATTAATCATGTCCAGTTGACAGAGTTAACATCAACTCTGTGAGATATTACTCTGGAAAACTAATGGAGAATAAAAACAAATATTCACTCCTAACTAATAGTCCATTTCCTACAGAGCAAAAAACACTAAGTCACAAAATGATCCTGCCAATGATGTAATAATACATTCCACCTTCCTCTCTCATCTTCCAAAATTTCATGATTATGGAACCTATGTAATTTTGTTAGTATCAGATACTTAGAAATATTGTACATGCCCTTTTATCTCTACAGCTGAAAACAGTTTAAAATATTTTGTTACTTTCCAATATTGCACTTTTACCATGAGAAGAAACTGCAATTTTTAGTCTCTCCAGAGGTGAAAAAGATGAATTTGAAGAAACTCTCCATGACTGAGAACTATTCCTATTTCTTTAATGACATAATGCATTAATTGATTGTTAGGTACCAAAGGAAAAGTGATGTCAAATTATTATGGAGCTTGATGAAAATCTTGCTATGGATTGTTTCATAAGGAATATTTTGAGATTCAGAAGAGCATGAAAATTAGGAAATTACTAGTTTTTCTATCTTCGAATCAGATTCTCAAGTTCTTAAAAAGTTTAAAAATGACTAAGCTTATTCTACCTTAAATGTAGTGTTCAACATAATGAATTTCCTATTGCATAGTCTTGTAGAAATGCTGAAACTTGCTAAATATTCTATAAAGGTTGAACATCAAATTAACTTCAACTACATATTTAGGTTATTAAATATTTTTGGGGTTTAAAATTTTGAAATATATTAAAACTGTAATCCATTTTAAACAGTAATTTGAGACATGCTGACTTGTATATGTAGAAGCAAGAAAACAGATACAAGAGAAAAAGTCTGAACAGTCTGGTGGAAATGGCATTTTTTCCATAATGACCTTTTAATCTAATTTTTAATGTAGTGAAAAAAAAATTATTCAGGGGGTGAGGAGGGGGGAGAAGTTGTATCCTTTTGCTATGTTCACCATCTCCCTGGAAATCTCCCTGAAACCTCTGCAAGACCCCAGTAGCTCTCACAGCAATTCCTAACTATCAGGTACTGATTTTCAGCAGCCTGTGAAATCAGAACCAGTCAATGACACTTTGTTACTGCTATACCGCAACTTAGCAAATGTAACTATAGATTGGGAATCTGATTTTACACTTTTTTTTTCCTTCTTTAATGCCAGTGTCCACCAGGTCTCTTGATTATAGGTGAAACGAATGAGGATTTTACCACAAAAGTACAAGTTCATTGCTCTTTTTAACCAATACAAACCAACCAATTCGAGTCCAGTTTTTCCCAAGGTGACATCAGTATCAACTCTGACTTTGCCTCAGGTTCTGGCACATGCATAGGCCCTTAACAGCTGCTTTAGTATCACTGTCAATTCAATGTCACAACAGAAATACTATTAATCCACTTTTCAATCTTCAAGAAAATTACAGGAATATAATAATCTCATATACTTTCCTATAACAGTGTAGAGATCTCCAGCCTTAGACTTTTCAGCAAAGTTGCTGATAATATAAAGAGCTTAAAATGTCGATATGGGCCAAGACCATGGTGAGTGCTTTTGGATTTATACCTCAATAGACAGCTTTTTTGTGTTTCTGACATTGCATAGGGAGTGTACCAAATCTTCCAATTTTTCACTTTTTTCTTTGACTAGTAAAGAAGGCAGACTACCCATTAGTTTTTCTACTACAATCAGGGAAACTCTCCTGAGAGCATGAACTGGGGAATGTGTGTATTCCGTCAGCTACACTCTGTATAAACAACATTTTCACAGGAAGTCAACTACACTGCTCTTGTTAAGTCCTTTTGCACAAATTGTAACCACACAGTAACTAAGGATTTGAGAGTCCAGAGATGGACAGAGAGGCATTTCAGGATATACCCAACCAGTCAGAAAGGAATCTTGCAAATGAAGAACTGCTAAGGCTTTTGCTTTGTTCAAAAGTTATTTTTAATACAGTAGTAAGATATGTAGTGTTTTACATCTATATTGTGCAAGAAAATATTACTTCCTAGAGTAACAGTGAATTTTCTAAGGTGGCAAATGCTATTAAGAAGCAGCTAGCATGTTTCTATGATATGAATTTAGCCTTCTAAAATGCTAAATGTGTCCTGCTAATGAGATCAAAGATAGGCTGCTATATTTTAATTCTAAAAGTTGTGTTTTCCTGCTTTTCCCTACCACAGAACTTCTTCATCATTATTTTTCCTTATATTTAGAATATAATATTTATCCGTATATTTTATTTAATGATCCAATACTACATGTAACTCTGCCATTATAACAGGCGTAACTTAACCACAGTAAACTAAAAATGTATCTGTGTTGTTTTTTTCACTTCTACTGCACACACTATGTCTTTCTGAGGTAAATGTGATTTTTCTAGCAGCATGGGCTTATTAATTAAAGATGTATTTTAAGCTAGTTTTCTAGTTGCCTTTTGCTGCACTGGTGCCATTCCTTCCAAGGTCTTTTCTGAGCTAGAATATTCTTTTTTGTTTATGGTATATACATTCTACTGACTCTTGCAGTTGGTCCAATCCTTTGTAGTTATGCTACCATTTTACAGACAACAACATTGGCTGATCTTATGCCGATTGGTGTGAACTTGGCAACATGACTTTTATGGATGCCAAATTTGAGTTTTGGTTCCTTCCCTTTTGTAGTTTGGGATTGGTTGGTTGGTTTTCATTTCCTTTTTTGTATTATCTCATGCTATCCAAGAACTTAAGTGTCTTCAGCAAGTTTTGATGTGGGTTGACAATTTTCTTTTGCTTGGTAAATTTGAATGTCTTCAACAAACAATTAGTTCTTTGTGTTTGAGATCCAGGGCAAGTCACAACCTGATCTTTTATAAAACCCCCAGCATTCCTGCATCATTAGGTCAACTGCACTCTCTTTTTCTATCTTGTTTTTATACGGACTTTAAAAAAAGTTAATTTTTATGTATATTATGTATACAGTTCTAGTTTTTAAATTTACTGAGGGGAGCAGGGGTAACAAAGGAAAAAAAAAAACAAAAACAAAAACAAACAAACCAAACACCCACATCAAGTGCTATTAACTGTTCTGTTTTTCCATGTTCATCTACGGCATTCCTAGAGGAGTTAACAACTCAAAGTATGACAGATTTGAAACAGAAACATGTCACAAATACCATTCTGTACCTCCCAACTTTTCTTTGCTGCTGCCTGCTCATTGTGCTCTTTCATACTGTAAGTTGGTGTGATGGAAGCGCTCAGTCTGTGTGAGTGAAAAAACAGCCTCAAGGTTCCAGACACCCTGCTGTGCAACACACAAGAACTGGGCTGGACTACATCTTATCAGGAACCAAGGAACCTAAGCCATGTCTTAGCAGGAGCTCACAATATCAGCTTGAGCTGGGACTAGACAGAACTAAAGCTGGTGCAGCTGCACACATTACACTATAAAAGTCTGTAACTTTTCCAAGCCCACTGAGCACTCCTGTACAGCAGCAGGCTGCACAATGCCAATCTCCCCCTTGAGCAGGGCCACCACTCAGGGTTACTCCTCAAGTTTGAGAGACCCCTTATCTGGCATCCGATACTTATTATTAGGCTTGAAAGTATACTATATGCTAGTGACATTTGTATATAACCAATTACAGCTTATTTATGGGAAGACTTTGATTGCTGTCTAAATCATTGTCTAATCACTGCCTAAATTATCATCTAAATCATCAATTAAATCATTGTCAAATCATTCTCAAATAATTGTTAAATCACTATTTAATTAACATTGAATTAGTGCTTAATCACAATTTGATTGCCATTTGATTTCCACTTGATCATTGATTACCATGTGAACATCATTTGATCATTAATTAAACCCTTTTAGTTTACAGCATAAGGATATTTTTTCTTATTAACTCATCTGTGACAGATTTTTTTTTTTTTTGTTACAGAGCATTAATTCCACTTTTCTTACTTTACTGTATGTCCCAGGTGGAAAATAAATAAATAAATAAATAGATAAATAAATAAATAAACAAACAAACAAACACAACCCCAAAAAAATCCCAACAAACAAAAAAAGCCCAATACTTTAGCTAAAATACTATTTTATTTTGGTCATTTATAATTATTTTGGTCCTTTTCCTGAGTGTTATGCACAAAGTTTAGCAATATAGATTCTGATGCACATAAAACTAGCAGAATAATCCAGCAATGGATCTACAGAGTTAAGACAGACAAGGCACCCACTGTAAAAATATTCATGCAAAGTGTTCAAACAATGCAGATATTGTAAATCAAAAAAGGGAGGAAAGAAATAGAGCTGCCCAGTCCATTCTTAGAGAAAAAACATGCTATTGTTTTCCCGTGGCATTGTTAGAGACAAAGAATGCTGAGTAAGTGATGAACTTCATTTTTGTGTGATTAAGTGCACCAGCTGTATTTCTGAATTCTAACAGCCAACAGAATGATTTTCAGTAATCTTTGTAATTAAACTTTGCACGTAAACTCTTCCATGATGTTCTTTCACATAATGTAGATTTGAATAGCCACATAGACAGCTACCTATTCTAGAACAAGTGAGAGGGTTTTTATGTCATGCTGCTTCAAATCAGCATCATTTGAGATATCAGGTTGCACTGAAATTATGCTAATGGAATGTGACACATCATAAATTAATGCAAATCAGCCTAAAAAAAAATCAGTGTTCTGAATCTGTTTAGTACATATTACTGGCATTATCAAAATAGTCTAGGAATTTCCTAAAAAATCAGGTGAAACAGGACTTCCCAAAGGACTATTTACTTCTCTAAGCAGTAAATAAGCAGAGAAAAGGAAGAAAGCAAACCCAGCTACACAGTAGAAATAATATTGCCAGGTAATGTTTCCTACATAAATAGGCTTTACAAATTATTCACATATACATGCACACAAATATTGCATATTAATTCAATCAAGACTATTTTTCACTTGCTTAGTTTTAGTTTCCTCAGTTGAAAGCATTTTCTGACAAAGGAAAGAAAGAACACCATAAAGCTCCCTGGTAACTTGCAGGGAGAAACATCTTTTTTTCAAGGGGAAGAATGGCTGCATTTAATTAGCTGAAGACATGCTGTTTCCAAGGTCTGTTTTTCATGTGCAGGATTGGGATAGAGATCCTTCCACTGTAACCCTCTTATATAAATGTTTCCTTCCCTGAGGCTGTATTCAATTTAGAACTGGGATAATGAAGAGTCAATAGGGGCTTGACAGGGACAGACATACAGGGATAAGTTTTTGCCCTATCAGTATTTTATTTTTGGTGAAGCTTTGAGAAAACTTCAGGGAAAAACTTTAAATTCACACCCAGCCATCATATCTACCTCTAATGGCAAGCTGAGGCAGACTTTTTCTGCAAATTCCAAACCTTTAGTGGCTGAACCCCTATCAAAAACACAGAAGCAACATGAATGCCAGTTACCTTTTATAAAAATAAAGATTGATTCAGGTTTGCTTCTGCTTCCTGGGACAACTTAAATATCTATGGCAAAGCTGAAGTGATGCATTTGAAAAAAACATCTTTGAATTATGGAAGACACTTCATTAGCAAAAACAACCATATGGATGGATAATGTGAGGACCTCCTTCTAATTTGCTGTGCCAAAAATAACAATCATATTGTTTTATCAGAAGTTCCTTACTTAGAATAAAATCAATTATCTAATTCTTAAGATTTACTAACTAAAATTAAAAATTTTCTTACATAATTGGATGACATAAGCTAAGTAAAATATAAGAACTTCCTGCATATTCAAGTTTGGTTGCATTTTCCTTAAAATAAAATTGATATAAACCTATTCTGCTACTTAACCATATACTACAGGAGGGGATCTTGCTCACAGCAAAAGTCTTATCAAGAGATACTAATGTGTGTTGAGAAAAGTTATAGAGCCCACAAAATTTAGGCTTTTATTAGAAGATAATACAGCTCATAATTCTCCTTTTTATGAAATTTGAGATGAGATTGGTTTAGTACATTATAAATTTCCTTGTTAAAAATCAGCTCTCAAGGCTATGACATCTCTCTGAATGCCATTTGAACAGCTTTTTCTGTCATAAGGAAGAAGAATTCGACAATCGTTTGGTAAGTGCTTTCCATCTGGAAATGAAGACCAGATCCGCAATATTGTCTTTGATTGCTGCAAAAACAGCAGCTGTTGAAAAATTTGAATTTAAACGGTAATGTAAACAGAATTTAGAGTGAAGGAAAAAAAAAAAAGTCATTTTCAGATAATCATTAGAGTGGAGAAAAAACACCACACAGTTAATAGAAAATAGTAGCTAAGGCACTCAGAATTCTCAGTTCAATTTCCAGGTTTGTCACAGAATTATCTGACCTTGCTCAAATTTCAGGGTGCTGAAGTTCTCCATTTGTAAAGCAAAAAGGAAAGATTCCTTTTTCCTTTCCTTTATCCCTCTGTGCATTTATGATTCAGACTATAAGATATCTGAGATATACATATACACCTACATATACACGCTATGTACACTAATCACTTTGTATAGTTGCATGAGTTGAGTGCCATTTTATGTTTTTTAGTGATGCCAGTGCTGTCAACACCAGTTAGCTGTTTTCCATATTGTAAAACAAAATTACTTTAGGGCTTAAGTAAGCAGACACAAACTCTAGACTGAGCAGGGCTTATGCAAAAGCCAAGGATATCTGTGCTCAGTCAGGGTTTCTCCTGAGTATTCCCAGGTCCTAATTTTAGGTATAAAAGGAATTCTAAGCACAGTGAAGGAGAATAAGTCATCTCTGGAGACCCTCTCCAACTCAGACTTGAGCAAAATTCAGATACTGAGTGTAAGGCAGAATCCAGGTGACACGACTATTATGTGTATGCACAGCACCTAAGACATCATGGGGTCCAGACTTCTCAGAACTCACACTGCAAGAAATTAATCATTCTCACTACCAAAGATTTTCAATGTACCTTTACTTTCTGGTGCATATGTTATCTCACTCACATCATGGATATATGGGGGATTTTTACTACACATGAGGGAATGAAATTTATAGCTTTGATTCTATAGATTCAATACAGACATTGCCTACTGGGAGTTTTACATGGTACGTCAAAGTTTGCCACAGAGCTCTTTATCAATGAAGATTGCAACAATAATGGCAAATCTCTTGGTCTATCAATTTTGTCTCTTTCAAAATTAAAAGTACAGCTAACCACCTAGCTTAATCAGGATTGCTGCAAAATTAACAAAATTGTTGCTGCAAAATTAACAAATTAACAACAGGACATTACCTGTGTAAAATATTCACAGGTAACCACCATTAAACACATAAGGTGTAGAAATGTTGCTAGTTATCCACTTAATTAAGCTATCTTTTATTGCCTTGAGATATCTAGCATACACTGTTCAAAGGCTGTTTTCAGATGGAGCATGTTCTGCTGCTCCACTGCCATCTAATTTTGTATTACCTTTGGAAGATATCACCCATGTGGATATTTTATAGAATATTATCTGTCTGACTGTTCATATCTCAAATGCAATGAAATTCCACACATTGTGAAATGTCAATATTCCACCTGTTGCACAATTTTATTCCCCTGTTTATCACAATAATATCTGAGCTTATTCAAACAGTAACTAAATCTCTTACAAATTCTTCCCTGGTAATCCTTTCTTTTTTTGACTGAACAAAAAGTGTTTGCAGAAGGATTTTTTGAAAGTTGTACCTTCCATTCAGCTCTTAATGAAATTAATGCCATTTTTCCAGTCTCTTTTTAATTCCCATACTACAAAACAATATCCCATTAACCTATGGTAGAGAAAGTCATCTCCAAAAAATTATTGTTTCTTCTTTTTCAAGAGTTACACATTTTGCTCTAGGAACATAAACAGACCCAAAGAAGTCCATACTCACAACATAAGATTGACTTGAAGGTTGTTTTCTTATGGAGTCATTGAGCTTGTGAGTGGGCAGGCACAAAGAGGAGTTACAGAATTTTCCACTATACACTCAGAAGTGAAACAGCAAAATTAACCCAAAAATTACAAGTCAATTACTTTTTACAAAACTATGGTCAGAAGCAAAAGATTCACTAGCATTGATACAGAAACACTAAAGTACTTGGTTTGAGATCCTTTTAAATAGAAAACCTGAACACCCCAACTGCATTAATCAAAACTACTGACCAGCTTTGTGCATAGCACTTATCAGTAATGAGTTTGCTGCTTCTATTCTGTCGGATAAAAAGAAAAAATAAAAATCATGAAATACACAAATCTATACAATTAAAAGAGTTCTCAGGAAACAGGCAGACGTGTTAATTGTTGCAAAAATATTCCTAAGGATGACTGTACCAACCAATGTTGTCCTGACTGCACTGAAGTCAGGAATTACACTTGTACAGGAAAAGACAAGAGCAGGAACATTAATGAAAGTTTCAGTAGATGGTACCAAAAGAAACAACTGAGAACTGCAAATGCCTTGAAAACCAGAACTGCATATGTTTAACTGCCACCTACTCATCAACTTTTAAAAAACTACAAGCAACCCACAAGCTTCTGTTATTTAGAAAACTAAGATTAGCCACTATCCAAAACTGAATTTAGTTTTTTTAATTCTGAATTGAAAAATTTTGCCCAAGAATACTTCACAGAATGGGATACAGAAAGGGAGACAGTAAGAAAAGCTAATATAATAATATACAATCTAATAGCTAACATACAATCAAAACAACTATTAAACAGAATTTAAAAAAAAATGTTTTGTTTAAATTGCTTCAGACAAAGTTTTAGAGGTGCTATTATGGTACTGAGAAATCTGCCTAAAAACTGAGTCACTGGCTGTGCTAGATCTGGGATTGGGAAAAGATGTATTTTCTCTGGTCAGACAGGCAGAGGTATCATGTTTCTTAGCTGATTTTAACTGGTTTTGGCAGTAAATGATAACCAAAAGTATACAGGGTCACTGTGGCACATTTTTGCTGTGAAACTCTATGCTTCTGCAAAGGCACCAGGTTTTAGTAGCTCTCACAGTCTTTGCATATCTCTTTCCTGTTATGCACTGACACTTTTGGTAGTAATTTCTTAAATTTATTTTTTAAATTAAAGATCTTATCTGTGTTGTAAGATGTTCTCTGCTGCATTGCAAAATAAAGAGTGGAGAGCCAAACCTTTTTAAAAGCTTGGACATAAGAATAAGCACCTGGACTCATTGACTCCAGTCTTAGATGGGTTCCTCCACTAAAACAGACAGGTGTAAGTGAAGAAATATGAAGGAAGATCAGGATGGAACCTTTGCAAAATTTTAAATCTGTATCAATGACAGTCAAAGAAATACAGACTGTACATTGAAAGCTAAATATGACTGCAGGCTGAAATCCTGGGAGTATTTAGTAAGGCAGAAAGACATCAAAGTAAAAATGAAATGCAGACACTGAACACAAACATATACCAAGAATATCCTATCCATTACAGTAGTTATTGGACCACTTTGGGCAGGATTCTTATTTTTGATTCTAACTTTACCAAGTTTAACCATTTGATCTGCAAATTTCAGAATTGTATGAGCTTCAAAATGCACTCTAATGTCAGAATTCTTTTTTTCAAAAATTGTCAGGGTAATTCCAACAAGAATAAAAATAAATCTGATGAGTTCTCTTTAGTCCACATGCTTTGGATGAATAACTAAACTAACTGCTCAGATTCAAACATACCTCGAAAACTACACATGCTTAGAGAGAACTGGGGAATTTTAGCAACAACCACTTTTGAGAGCCCGCTCACAAAGCATGCTTCAGAGCAGACACAGTAAAACTTTTAATTAACTGCTTAGCATCCTTCTAGCCTTGGACGTTTACACCTCTTTTGTTCTCTGACAGCCAACTCCATCTATCTGGTACGATACTGCCTGGAAAAGGAAGATGCAAAGTTCAAATACAAAGGAGATATGAGCAAGGAAAGGGTTCTGCCAAGAGTACATTGCCTCAGGCTTTTCAGAAAGAGATTAAGGGATATGGTGACACACCAAAATGACACTTGGCAGTTGTGAAGAGTGAAAAGGAAGTAAGATTGAACTATAGAGCCTCTAGTTACTTGTTTCACCATATATTAGGAAGTGGAAAATCCTATAATCTGGAAAAGGAGCTATGTTGAACACTAGGCAGAAAGAATGAAGAACGACTAATGTATGTGGGGTCTGTGGGGACTGGTACAAGAAACCTGAAGATGGGAATTAGGTTGAGGATTCAAGAGGATGAAAAGGTGGAGTTAGAAGAAGGCATGAATAAGATATGTCAACACTCTCGTATTTTTGCTTTGCCATTGTTGACAAATACTTGTGGAGTCAAGAGGTGAAGTACTACATCTCACTTTAATATCATAGAATCATGGAATGGTTTAGTTGGAATGGGCCTGTGGATCGTCTAATCCACACCCCCTGCCATGAGCAAGGACAATATTTACTAGATCACTATTCATTCACAGAAGTAAACATACTGAAGACCTTTGTAGGTATCAGAATTGTCACATGGCAGTGTTGTGGGTTTTTTGCTTTAAAGAGAACATATTCAACATACTACATCTAAAAATGTGAAAAACTTATAGTTGACAAGTCAGACGTCAGAAAACATTATGGCTAATGCCAGAATTGAGAATGCTAATACAATCTTAATTTCTCCCCTTATGGCATATGTGTTATAACAGCATTATATTATTATAAGCTACTTTTCCCACTTGGAAGGTTGCTTTATATTGCAATGTTAATAAGGTATTTTTAAGCACAGAAAATGCCACTATGGGACTATTACCCCTACAAAGTTAGAAAATGTATAAGAAAGCAATGACAATAAAAATGTGTAAGAAGCTGACAGTGGAAAATGAGAAAACCCAAGCAGGTTGCTATTAAAACATTAAGAAAATCAGACTCCTTTGTACTAAGAAAATGCTGGAAGCCCCAGTGGAAGGGAAAGAAATACATCTGTTCCTACTGATGTCAGGAGGCTAAGGGCCAGACTCTGCCCCTTTATACTTAGGGTAAATTGGGTCTTGTACATAGAAGTCAACACACTGTACTAAAGATACAAGTGCCGTAAATTATCATAAATGCACTTTGCAGGTGCCTAATGATGTTGTACAAACAGAAACAGTAACAGTCCCTACCTTGAAAATTTGAGTATCCTAGTCTAAGAAAATATGCAACCAGCAAGAGGAGGATACTGACGAACAATGGCAGATGAGTTTGAGTTATTCTAAACTGTTTACAACCAAATCATATTACTTAAAAATTCCTATTCTTGATGATTAGAAACTAATGTACTGAATGTAGTATGAATTATTTAATTTTTAATTCATAGTATTTTGGTAGTTATCAACAGGAATTTATTTAAATAACTATTCCTTCCCAAATGGTTTAGAAATTATTGCAGACACGTATCACTACTTTGAATATATTTCCTTGATGATGGTTTTAATTATAAGAAAGTCTATTTGGGTATTGGTGGCATTGTAGTTCCTCTTGCAGTGCTCTTTATCATCATACTATTTTTGGGTCACTATTTCTGCCATAGACATTACTCCTTATAAATACAACCAACTGAACAAAATGTGTTCATTTACTTAATTTACTTGAAGGCAAACCTAAAGAAAGAAAGAGTAAGGAATTGAAATAGTGTCATGGAGAGACAGCTCAGCCAATTTGCTTTTAAAAAATATCTTCTGTAACAATCCTTCCAACAGAAAAAAATTAAAGTACTGTTTCTTCTTAGTAGAAAGCCTATAGCAATTTTTATTTGGTACATGATTTTTATCTGTGGGACCTGAAATTATTTCATTTAAATGGTATCAGAGGGATTCAGGTGACATTAAGTTATTAAGAGGGGTAACTAAGGATTCTTACCATGCATTCTTACATTGCATTTCAACATCAGTAAGACTGCTTTGATATACAGTAGAAATTGCACTTAGTGTATTCTTCATGGGAATTGCAAATTAATGTTCAATATCTTACACTGCACTGCTGGCGACAACTGTTTTTTCTGTCATTTTTTGAATGCTTATATAAACCTTTTACCTAGATCTGTTACAAAAACTGACAGAATTTCATAAGAACTGTTTATTCACTGCCTTGCTTTTGTTTAAATGAAGTCTGAAGAAACAAAAAAAATAATACTGTTATTAAAGTGCACATTAGTACTTAGTTTAATACTAAAAGAAAAAAAAAAGCTTATGGCAAACTATGATAAAGTGCTTATAACAATTATCTATTGTTCTCCAGGAAACAGCACATTTGCTTGCACTGCAAAAACTCCAAAAATATGAGAATTTTGGAACACACGAAAAGAACCTAACACAAGTCCAGAGGAGGTAGGCTATTTAGGCATTAAAAAAAAAAAAAAAGAGAAA
>NDXB01020227.1:3963-44480 GCA_002631895.1 Agapornis roseicollis | reverse complement strand
GCATTGAGGAAAAGCTTCCTGACCAAGAAAAAAAAAAAAAAAAAAAGGAGTAAATGAAAACAAACCCTTTCAAAATGGTTTGGGGCAGCAACTGCAGTCCCATCTGGCAAGCTAATAAAACCTGGGTTGCACTACACATTCACAGATGATTGAAAAAGTTGGCACAAAGCAACATGAGGAAGCCTGCTGCTGGTTATGCTTTTGATAATAAAGCCATGGGTTGATTGCTAAAACTTGTAATTCTGATTCCACACTATAGACTTTCACCTGCCTTTGTATCATCTCTGTGGTAATGTTTTTACACATACCAGGTTCCAAGTCAATTATACCACTCCAAAATTATTTTTATGGTCAATAAAAACAGATCTATGAAAATGTCAGCTCAGCGCTCATCAATAGTCAAAACAAAGTGACCAGGGGAAATTATTAGATGAACAGAAAACAAAATTACTATGCTGCTACATCAATCCACAGTGCACACAACCTAGATGCTGTTTGTAGCTCGTCCTCTCATCTTGAAAAGAACACAGAAGAAAGGAAAAAAGTACACAGGAAGGTATGGAAAAAGGGATCAGATTCCATACAAAAAACAGTAACATAGATTAAGTCTGAAAATCTGAGGATACCATAGAGGATTTTAAAATTCCCCAGTGAAATGCAGAAACTGAATAAGAAAACAATCTGCCCTGTGCTATCAGAAGAGGCACCAAACACAACTACAAGGTGGTAGGTTGAACAAGCAAACAACATGAGTTTCTCCATTTATCCCCATTTTGTACATAGACTTGCAAAACAAGGAAGTGTATGTACAGCATCATTTCTTCATATACTTCTAGTTTTAAAAATTGACTAAACCCAGGGCCCAATGATAAGTTTGAATTGCTCCTCTAGTAAAATACTTCTGGATCCAAATCACCTCTTACGTTCAACTAGCCTACCCTCTCCTACAAAGCCCTGGGTATAAACTGATTTTTCTTTCACCTGAGATATGGAACATTACTCGCATTAATCCAAAGTAAGTCAAGATCAGAATAGTAACATAAATGCAGCGAAAGGCCCAAAACATCACCCCTACTTCCTTATTAAGGGTCAGGATTATCAGGACTGGGCTTCTTCACCAGCCCATTGCTACTCAAAGTCTAGCATTATTTCCAACACTCACTTCTTTGGTACTACTTAGACTTCTACTATTTAGAATTTCCTGTTACATTTTGTTTAAAAGGTATTCTGTATGTCCTTCAAGCTACTTTTTGACAAGATTTAAATGATGAAGAATAACATTATCAAGTAGGTTATGCTAGTGTGCAGAAGCAAAGATGAAACCATGAGCTTAGTTTCTAAAACTTTTAAACTCGTATCTACATGCATTCTTCTGAAAGATAGGAAAATTTAATCTCTTATTACTGACATTCATTTTAAATCTAATCTTTTGCTGTGTTTTTACACAGGAGCATTTTAAAAAAGCAGTGAATTTAAATATCTCAACTAGATGAGAAATTTACCCATGCTTTACTAAACCTACTTCAAGACCCATTTCTGAGATTGAAGGAAAATAAAAAAGTCGATTTGAGAATAAATTTCTTATCTTAACATGTAACTTCAAGTTAGTAAAATAACCCAAAATTAGCATTCGCAAATAACATATCTATTAAGTGGGATAACACTTACAAATGATAACTGTTAAGAAGCACCGATTTGAAGTTATATCTAAAACTTTAACAGAAATTACTGGTAGACAACAGCTGTGTAGAACGAATTTATCTAGTCTTCCACTTTTACACAATGGTCAAGATAGGATAACATGCAATTTATCCCCTTCACAATTGTGAAATGTAGATCTTTTTCCTAACATATTGTGAAAGCAGGAGACAAAAACTAATTTGTGGCCATTCAGCTCTGTAGGATAAGGTCTTTAGATTATTTCATTACCATAAATTCAACTTAAAGAAAAATATTTCTTCCTTTACATGAACCCGTATTTGAATATAAACCGAAAACATCTTTTTCCATACAGGAAATATCATGTGTAAATCAAATGTCAATTTTAGTCTTGGCTCACTACACTTGCCCCCAGCCACACTACGAACAGACCGAGCACTGAAGACGTGCTACACTACAAGGCGAGAAGAATAGCAGCCCGAGATTCATGGAACCAAGGGCCACTTGCACTGGAAGGGTTCCGTCAGGGTCTCCGAGCCCCGCTCCTCACGGCACAGCTCCCGCCGGTAAAGTCTTTCCATGTCTATCAAGAACGCATTTGTCAAATAAACAGCCGGAGTCTCCCCACGCGCCCGTCCTTCTCCAGACCGACGCCGGTAACGCCGTCGGCCCCGCTGTCGCCCCACTCACCGCCTCGCAGCACAAACAGGTCCGTCTGCTTGTCTGAGTTAAAGTCGCCGAATGCCGCCAGGGTCCCGTAAGCCTCCGTCCCGAAGAGCTGGGCAGTGACGTTCTGCAGAGTCTCGCCAGGTCCTGCCAGGGACAGCAGCAGAGCTAGGCCCAACTCAAAGCAGCAGCCGCCCCCCATCCTGCAGCACCACAATCCAATGTCCTGCTTCCTTCCGCCTCACTTACGGCAGCACGAAGGCGTGCCCGACACAGCAGCAGCTCACTTCCGGGACTGACCCAATGACTTTGCGACAACAGTGTGCCGGCCTGCGTGGGTTCCTTTACGGCTGCCGCTAGTGAGCAGGCGGAGGTGCCGGCGGACGGGTAGTTGCTGCGTGCGTGAGGCTAGAGCCGCTGTTCCGTCGAGAGCTCAGTGGCAGGAGTGGCGGGTCCTCACCAGCATGGCAGCGGCGGCGGCGGCGGCGGCTGCCCCGGCGGCGGCCCATATGGTTGACGTGAGCTGGAAGATGCTGGAGCTGCGCGCTCGCTCTAAACGTTCAGGTCTGACCTCTTTGCTTGCTTGCGAAGGGCTCCGGGTTCCCTCTTCTCGTCAGCTCCCCCGCAGTTCTTCGCACCCCAGCAGGTTTTGGTTGACTTTGTCCTTGTGTCTATCGTACCCGGCGCGGGATGGGGGCGGTCTCGTGGGGTTTCTCCAGGGCAGGCGCTCAGGGCGTCCGGGCCTCCCGCCGCCATACCCGAAGGGCAGCCGCGAAGGGCGGTCGGGCCTTTCTCGGCGGCGGGCTATAGGTGGCTCGCAGTCCGCTGTACAGGTGGCTAGCTCTCATAGCCGTTTTGCAGCTGTTTATAAGGCTGCCGAACAGGTGAAGTATTTTAAAATTGCTGCCACGTACGCCGAAGTGCCAGGTTTCCATTGGGTAAAGGCAGTTATTTTTAACATGGAAATTTTCTATTGTGAACTGCGTGGCAGCTACCTTCTGGTCTAAGTGACAGGATGATGTTTACTGAGTTGGCATGAATTTCCAAAGTTCAGAAATTTTTATATTTTTAAATTTTCTTTAATTAAACACAGCCTTAGTAGGGCTTTTATTGTTAATACTCTAATGAAAACAGTTTTCCAAACTATCTCTGTGGTGTTTAATATGTGCTTGTAAAACTCAGTCGCTACTGCCTTATTTGCAATTAGTTCTATTGTGGTAGTGACTGATCAGACTTCAGTGAAGAGAACCTGGGGCTTTCTGAGGGCACTCATAAAGATAAATGATTGATTGAAGACTGGTTTAATTCATATGGCTTTAAAGATTCTAATGTGTAGTATGAATTTGCAAAATACTGTGATTAAGGCTGTTCAGTAAATGAGTTATTGCTTTGTGGCCAGTTATAATTGCATGGTATTGTTATCTGAAAATTGATTTACAAGCATAGCCTACAAAATAAAGCCTGCAACCTTCATGTTGGGTGTATGTGAACCCCGAGGCACAAGGCACCATGCCAGCCTATGCAAAATTCAGACGCTGTGACTGCAGAAGGCATTTGAATGACTTGAGTTTTCTACTTTTTTGTTAAATGAGTATGAAGGGGTATCCTATAAAAATCAGAGGTTGTTGTTTTGTTATTGTAGTTCATTTTATTCTCTTCCTCTTTGTAGAGATTTTTATCACTTAAATAGGAACTGAAGAGGGTTTTTTTTTTTACTCAGGAAATAAAGATTATTTTAGTTGAAATGCTTTTTTGATAAAACACCTGATTGTTAAAATCAAGTTTTATACATAATCTTCCAGCTAACATTCATGTCTAAAAATACAAATCATGTTCTTGGTTCTCAAATTTACCCCTGCATCTTCATAAATATGCTAAAACTGGTTTAACTTAAGAGCTTTTATACTTACTTTCTGACACTAGCAGAAAGTGACATGATTGGTACAGTCATTGAAGGTGACTAAAACTCGCCCATAGTGTTTTGAATTGGCTGTGCGTGTGTGCTCCAGAATCAGTTTACAAGCAGAACTGTTTGTTTTGGTTATTTTAGTGTGATGCTTGGAATAAGATATTGTAAACATGGAGTATAGATACACATGCAACGCTTGTATTCACGTTTTGTAGTTGACAGCAAAGTATCTTTTAAGACTCTATCCTGTAGGAGGTAATCCGTATCTTCATGTTTATGTATTACGTTTTTGCCAGTAAAACCAAATTTAATTGAGAATTTTTTTTCCCTTCTTTGAGCAATGAAATACTGTTTCATTTGTTGCTGCTGTGATAATTAACTGTTGGGAGCAGATAAAAGCAGCACAAAGTATAAGCAGAATTTCAGCTCTCTCTTTATTGCACTAGTTAAATCAGTATTTTTATTTTATCTTGAAATATAGCAAATAGATTTTATTCAGCACCTTTTGACATCAGTGCAAATTTCCTGTTGAATAACAAAGCTACTGTCTCATGTCCATAAAATGGACTTTGTGCAGACTGACTTTGTCATTTTAGTCGGGCAAGTTTTATGGAAGTAAAAGCAAAATAAAACAAATTTTTAGGAGAGAGAGAGAAATGTAAAATGTAATGAAACTTTCCCTTTTGTTGTCACTCTGTCATATTAATAACTCCACTAACATTGCTTTAATTTAATGCTGATTGTCTTTAACATGTACTAAATGCTTTTGAAAATCACTGTAGCTTAGCCTGAGACGTTTGTGATTAGCTGCACCAATTTGAAATGGCCAATTTGGATGATGATAGGACCTGCTCTGCGCATACTTTTTCAAAATTTGGTAAGTGTGCAGTTGTCTGTTTTGGTTTTGTTTGTGGCTTTTAAACTCAACAAAAAATAATTGTGTTTTGTGTTTCATGCAGTGTTTTGTGCTAGCAGTTTTTAGAACTGTACAGTAGAACCTAATAATTTGAGCTCTTTCAGTGGAAATTTCTGAAAACTGAAAACAGTACTGAGGTTTGAAACCTACTGGTCAAATCTCATTTTGGTTTTGGTTTTTGTAAGTGTCTCTGGAACAGTTTCTGAAGTTTCTCTGATTAAGATGACAGTCTTTTGAAAGGTGCACCAAGAATGGTGCTTAAAATTAACTCCTAAAAACCTCCTATGTGAGTGTTTTGGTGGAAAGAAGTAAAATCTCCAATAAGTCAGACACTGCTCCAAAGCTTGATTTTGGAAACCAGGTGGAAGCAAAATAGAGCCTTCTGGTGCAGCTTCTCTTTAAGTACGGCACAAGCTAGAATATATGAAATTGTCAAGGCTGTTACTGATTTAGCTCGATATATATTGGGAAGAGTTTGACTGGAACAGGCGCATCCACATGTGATAGTGGCTGATCTGGGGAAAATGATGTAGTACTCTTGTTTAGTCTGTGTTGAAACACAGGAGCAATACAGGTATTAGTGAGAGTAGCCAGGTAAGGGGATTTCAGCTGTCTCTTGCTAGAACTGAGTCACTTCAGCTACCCTGCCTTGCCTGTGGCATTTCTGTCTTGCCTTTCTTAATGATAAAGGACAAGTGAAGTACTAACATTGTAACAAAAAAAAATTACCCTTTTCTAATTATTTTATTGGCACTTGATGTTTATTATGCAACATTATCATTTTTAGTAGTTTCAAGAGCTACTGTTTTGAGTTCTCAGAAGTGGTAGTGACTGCCTTGAATATCCTGTATGGTTTCCTGTCTTGCTTGTAGCATTTACAGGCCTTGCTTAGTAGACTTTAGCATTTTGGTGTATTTTGATTAGGAGAAGCTTTTGTGCACTGACATGATGGTCAATATTTTATTTCTGGTGTTCAGTAACTTCGGTGTGTTATTAGTTATGTTAAATCCTGAAATCATTAATTTCTGTCAAGTGTGATGTACTGTAGAGAGAAATCACTTCATATTATTAGTAAAGAAAGGACAAAGTAAATTGATACATATTTTTTCTTTTTCCATGAAAATCTAATTGAATTGTATACACGGTCTAATACATTATTTTTCTTGATAAGTGATAGTTGAAAACTTTTGTACTTTATTTAAATGTAACTACTACAAGGTTTTACTTATTTTACCTGTGGTTTTATTATCACTCAACTTAGGTACACTTTGTACTTTGTGTTTACTCCTACTGTTTATTCAGATAGAGGAGTACCTTATTACCTTTTTCTTCCTCCTTCAGCCCCTCTCCTAGAGTTTCTTTGCCATGTTTTCACTGAATTGTAGAACAGTTCAGTTCGGAAGCAGTCTACTACAGGCACTTTGCTCAAAGCAGAGTCAGCTGTAAGATCATAATTTCCTCCTCTACATAGTGATTAAAAATCCCCATCAGCAACAGCACAGTTGGTGCACATTTAGTTCATGGACTCAGAGTTCACATATTTACATACATGAGAAGTGAATGTATGTAAATGAAATGAATGAAGGCAGAAAACTGTTAGAATAAATTGTATTGTATCTTTCCAGTACTATATTAAGTCTGAACTCAGGAGAGATTGAGGAGAAGTGTAGAGGGAAAGGAAATGTGATGTTGGTAAAATTTGATTTATTCATGTGATATCATTTCTTAAACTTAGCTGTATGAAGAACTAAAATCCTCTTTAGTCCCATTGACTTCCTGAGTAATGAAATTAATTGTGATCTAAAGTCCAGAACTTGTTCATGTCTCCTCTGTTGGCTTGAATCTAGAGCTAGTGTCAGATTAAAGGGCTATGGTCAGTTTTTATTCTTACAAAATCTAGAAAGAAATCTGGTAGTTGGCTCTTTGTCTGGTTTTTTGTTTGTTTGTTTGTTTTTTATGGTCTGTGCTGATTTAATTATGCAAGTAACCATTTTCTTTCATTCTGGAAATAAAATTCTTGTCATGTTGTTTCCATTTGTTTGTAAGCAAAATTCAGGGAGGTGTATGTTTGGTTGGTTGTTATTTTTTTATAAATTCTGTGCTTTGAAAAATTTGAATAATCATTTAAGTATGAAAATCTTATCCGTAGACTAGGCCAAATACTCCATTCTGACACATGTTTTTAATATCTGCAGTTGATGCCATCTTGAAGAATGTGGGGGTGTTCAAAGCTTCCATATATATGAATATGGGAGAAGTGTTTCAAAATGTTAGCCATAGCTTTTAAATCTAAACATCTAGGCAGTTTGTAGCTCTTCTCTGAAGAGCAGTTATGCTAATCTCAAGTGTAAGTGGAATAAAAAGGAAGTGAATGGGAAAGTACTGTAACATAGTATTTTCATCTCCAGAGGTTGTATATGCATAAGTATTTGCACTGCTAATAGCATACCTCAAGAGAACTTCCCACTATACTAGGTGGAGTGTATTTAGTCAGTACAGTATTTGGAGACTTAATTAAATTGAGGATTTAATTGGACTTGTTGTAAAGATTTTGAGTGTTCTCATGTAAGACACTAAATGTATTAATGCAAAGAGAAACACTTGATTCCCTGTGTGTTTTCTTAGTGATTTTTTTTTTTGTTGTTGTTGATTTGGTTTGTTGTTTTTTTCTTGTTTTGGTATTTTTTTTTACAGACTTGTGGGAGTACCCTTTTGTAGGGAAGTAACGGGCATACTTCATTCTTTGTAGAAGGACCATGCACCCTATTTAAATTTTGTGTAGGGTTGGTACATCAGTAAACAGCTGAAAAAATAATAAATCAACAAAATATTTTTTATATTGTTTCCTAGCATATCTACTCATTTATCTACAATAGAACTCTCACTGTATGGTTACAATGAAGTCAGATATTCATGAAAAATAGTATTTGAAATTGATACACTAGTTCTGTTTCTCAAGAATGCTTTTCAGCTACGAACTGAGAACTTGAGCATACTATTTGCATGTTTCATTCTTTCATGTTTAAGTGTTGCAGTCTTGCTGCTGTATTTTTTTTTTTTTTTCAATTTGAAAACCTATTTTAAATGTCTAATTGAAAATAGCTTTCTGCGGCAGGTTTTTATCTTGTTTAATTGAGCTTTTAACTAGATATTGGAAAAGAGCACAGATGGTCTTTTTTTAGCTTTCCTAAAAATAGCTTCTGCTGAGTTATGGTCTCACTACAAGAGCACAGGGAAAGAACATCTAGCATCATATTTGTCCTGTCTGTTTCTTGAGTTTGATTAAATTGTAATACAATGAAATATAATTTCTGCAGAATTTTTCCAGCAGAGTGTTCTAGACACCAAAGCAAAATATAAACTATACAAATGCTAATGATGAATTAATAAAGAGTATGTGGAACCTTTTGATTTTGAATGTTCCTTTAACCAGGTTGTCCTATCTGTAGTAGGAGTAATGTAACAGATACTTTCAAGGCATCAAATTTTTTAGGGGGGTCAGTTTTCTTGAACCTTGAATTTTTTTCACCTTTTGGTTCAATAACAGTCTACTCTGGCTGTTTTAATTTATTTCTGCTAGTAAAGTTTCAAGTGCCTGAAAGAATATAATTTGTACATGGTGCTTTGGCATTCTCGTGCTCTTCATTCTGTTGATTTTTAAAGAGAAGATACAAAAGCTGTGACATACTGTTTTTCTTTTCCACTACAGAACAACTTCCTTTCTTTTAGCTTTGTTTCTATAGGCAACTCAGATTGGGCTCTCTGTGCTTCCTTCTCTGGCCCTTTCCCTATGTGCACATGTTATTTGTAATTTAACCTCTCCCAGTGAGGAAAGGAGAAGCTGTGGGTAAGCTGAGATGTGTTGGTAAATGTCACTGGAGAACTCAGGCACAACAGATCCACAGGAGTCTGCTCAAGGAAGGGTGGAATTTTTTGTTGGTTTTTTTTTTTGTTTGTTTGTTTGCTTTTAACTACTATGATTGCAAAGCAAAAATGATACTAATTTGGAGGGCGAGGTTTGAATTCTTGAGAGGCAAGGAGTATTTTCCAGTCTCCCCACCACAGGACTCGATTAATAAAGTTTCTATCACCACTCCGCATGCTTTCATTTCATTTAGATGAGACCTCGTGTATGGATAGTCTCCTGTATAATGCTTGAGTATGTGCTGTGAGTGCAAAAGAGGCAGCTTGGATAGCAGTGTGCTATTGTGCTGCATCCTGCCAGATTGCTTGGTTGGTTGGGCTTACCTAGCAGTTGATTTCTGAGCTTGTCAGAAGGGCATCGTACAGTCTGGAAAGGGGAAATTCTCATTCTTCCTGTTACAATATGGCTCTGGGAGATCTTGCCATCCAGGAAACCAAATGAAGCTGAGGTGATTTATGGAAGCAGAGCAATATCTTATTCTTAAATTAGAAGTTAGAAGTGCTTGACCCTGGTAATTTTTAAGAAACTGAATGGGTAGCTCAATTCAGCTATCAGGAAAACAGGCTTTTCAGGTGCAAATAGGAAAGCAGTCAATTTGTGAGATATTTAGAAGGAAATATGTAGATTCGATAGTACTGTATTTCTGTGGAGTGTAGGTAATTTGGGAGCTTTATGTGTTGAATACGTTATTTCAGCTTTGGTATTACATGAGAAAAAGCTAACCCCTTTTTTGATTCAAGTAATGAAATTAGCCAAGTTTATTGCTAGGGTGGGTAAAACTGAGGTTAGGATGGGTCAAATGTTAAAAGGTGTTGCACATCTTCACCATTTTAGAAGGCAGATAGGGAAGTCATAGTTAAATTTGGGCTACTTTTGGCCCTCTTCCTTCTGTTTTTCTACAAATCCTTAGGAATGTTGTATGTAGCATATTTGTAAGAAGATGTTCCTAGAAAATCCTTAAGTTTAATAGGCTGTGTTCAATAATTAAACTATTACATTTGTGTAGCTCAATGTCTTCAAGGCATTAGAGACCCAGATGGAGGTTTTGTTTATGGGGACAGGTCCTGTAGAATAAACATGTATAAAAAATTATTCTCTGAGATTAGAAATATTGCAACTGCTTTTTTTTTGAGTTGGAATTTGATGAGTTGTGCTTTTATGTAAAAAAACATCAAAAAATCATGTAGCAGTAATTGATAAAAATAGTACAATTATTAAATTAATTCTGGTCTTGATTTTGTTTTCTCTCCTCTTTTTTTTAGGTTCAATTTATGAGCCCCTTAAAAGTATTAATCTTCCAAAACCAGAGGGGGGAAGTTTGTGGGATAAATTGGATCATTATTATAGAATTGGTAAGTTAGCAATTGTTCCTACCATGAAAGATTTCTGGTGTAACTGACTACAATATTTACAGTTCTGGTTATGACAGTAATTTACGTTATGTATGTTATGTTATGTAATTTAAGTTATGACAGCTTTCTTTTCAAATAGCTTCTGCAGCATCTAATAAGGATTTTTATTTTCTGAGAGGTAAAGCATTCTGTCATTTATAATTTCTCATAACATTCCTGTGATGATATAATGCATGTATTTGGGTATTTTGTACATAGCTTGAAAAATCATGACCTGTTGTCCTGGGTTCATAGCTGGTGCAGTGCTGTGTTTTCAGCTTTACTCTGAGAACAGTGCTGATGTTTTTAGTTGCTGTTAAGTAATGCTTACCACAAGCAAGGACTTTTCAGTCTTTCAGTGAGGAGGGGCACAGGAGGCAGAGAGGAAGCAGAGACAGGACACCTGACTCAAAGTAGTCAAAGGGGTATTGCATACCACAGCATATTGTGCCCATTATATAAACGGGGGGGAGTCATGCAGAAGGGCCACATTGCTGCTTTAGTTGGGTTGGGTGTAAGTCAGCAGGTGCTGAGGAATTTTGTTGTGGATAACTTGTGTTTACGGTTTTGGGGTTTTTCTATTTCCTTTTCAGTTTTGTATTTTCTCCCTATTATTTCCCTTATCGCTTACATTATGGTGGTGGTAGTAGTGGTTTTGTATGGTACCTTAGTTAGTGGACTGTTCTTATCTCAACCCATGGGTTTTACATTCTTTCAGTTCTCCCCATGACACCTGTGTTCGAAATCATCATCTGCATTTGCTGAATAGTAGTATAACTTCTGTTGCACCTGATAATCTTGAATGGGGAGGGGTAAAGGTAATCTGCTGACAGTTTCTGATGCTGAACTAACCCAATTATGAATTAGAATAGATATTTACATGTTAGGTATCATTATTCCTACTTGAGGATAGTTTCCTAAATTTTTGCTGTGAATTTAGAAGATGCAAAAACTGGAGGGTTAAATTACACTTGTTGAAAATGAAAATGTATACTTGGAAATCCAGTCCAGGTGTAAGACGGAATTTAGAATTATTTTGGATGAAGTGGTAATTTAGTATTGTGACATTAGCCAGCTACAGCTGAGGAAACTTTAAATAGAAGAAGGTTTTCTTGTAGTACTTAGAACAGTTGGACAGGTGATTTGAGAGAAGTTAATTTCTGTTATTAATTTCAGTGCTGAAGTTTTGTTAGCTAACTTATTTTACGCCAATTTTAGTGGTCTTCTTTTAGTTATGAGATCATTTTAATCCAAAAACATAACACGTTAAAGAAGTGATGGTATATTTTGATTTGGGGGGGGTTGTGTTGCATTTTTATTTTAAAGGTACTGAGTTAAATAATTGTAGTCAGCCATTCTCTTTACTTATTCCTTTCCTTTTTAAAAAAATGAGATGTAATCATCTGGCCTCAGTTTAAAATTTACTTTTTATAACTGTAGGATTCTTTGGAGTTTAACTGTTAAAAATTTATTTATATATTATTTTTCATAAAAGGGAAGTTACTGGATTGCATTGTAGAGATTCTGTACAGAGTGGGTTGTACAAGAGCAGAGGCATATAAATAGTTTTGAATACTGTGGGGCTTTGGGTGTTTTTTATAAAAAGGTCTAATTTGATTGAAAATCAATATAATAAAAATTTGTATATGTCTTTCTCCTTACCTTTCTCTGTTGTCTGCTTTATGTTGTGCATGTTCTAACAGGTTGCTTACACCTTGATTTATTCCTGAAAATCTATGTAGAAACTGAAAGAAACGTGTTATTAATAGTGATTTTGGTTTGGTTTTTTTTCCCCTTTTTCCAGTTAAGACAACGTTGCTGCTTCATCAAAGCCCAACCACAGGTCTGTTTCCTACAAAAACGCATGGGGATAACCAAAAGGCAAAAGTACACGACAGCCTTTACTGTGCTGCATGTGCCTGGGCATTAGCCCTTGCTTACAGGTGAATAACTTCTAAACTCACGTCTCTCACATTCTTCCTGTTACACAGTTCCCCAGGAATGTTTTTGAAGATGAAGCTTCAACCAGAAAGTTTTGTAAATTCATAGAGTAAATGTTTCCAAATCTCAATAAAAATATTTATGTAGCTACTAGTTAAAAGATGACGCTCTACTTTTGGTAAGTAAACATGTTTTGATATAATCTAGTTGGTACCAGTATTCTGAAACAGGAATTAATGCATGCTATGAAACAAGAAGGTTATTGAGACAGGCTGTAATCAAGGATTACTGCTTACGTTAAATGTAGTAGAACAGTATAAAGCAGAAGCAGGTTAGTCACAGGTAGTAATAATCTGGGTACTTGTAGCAGGCTGAATCCTTGAATTCTGAAAGAAGTGTATTTGGGAAATAATACTGGCTATCTTCCTCTCTAGGTACAAAGGGTGGGCAATCTCAGTTGTTAGCTCCTCTTATTTTCTGTTTCTCCTGTTTCCACTGTTGACTCCTTAGAGAAGTAGGTTAGGAATTTGTGTAGTGTAGTATGACCTTAAGAGCTGTGGGAGATAATTTATTCATAATGCCCTCTCCTTTAGGTCAGATAACTATGCAAATTGCTTTCTGAGATTTAGTATTCCTTGATTCCAACCTTGGTACTCCAGCCACCCAGGAAAACACAGACAGAGGTGGTAACTCAAATGCAGTTTTGAGAGAAGATGATGGTGTGCAGATACAGGATAATTTCCTCTTTTTACCAATCAACTTGTACTGAGGTAGTGATCAAATTTCTAAACAAAATTCTAGTATGTTTTATAGAAGTAGGGCCAGAAACAATATGAAGAGCTACTGTTGAAATATAGATAATCTGCTCAGCAGATAAAAAGTTTCGAGTTTCTTTTTTGTCTCCATTTATTGCTTTAGATTCTGTATCTTGACACCAGTCTGAAGGAAGTTATTAAAGTTGTCTTCTAGGAAATGTGACGAAATTATGCATTTTGAAATAGAAGATGCAGAGTTCTGTTTTTACTTGTGGAGATGCTGTGCCTGTAATCTAACAAGTTTTAAAGTTTCAATAAACTAGCAAAAAATAAAAGGAAATTTATAGTCAGAGTGTGTAATTGCGGCTTTATTTTGTTTTATTGAAATGTTTGCATTCTTCTTGTAACACCTCTTTATTGTTGAAATAAAAGTATTTGAAAACAAAACAGGTAGAAAAATAGAAGGAAAAATAAAAGAGACAAGGTTGATTGTTTTGAATTTTCATCAACTCCTCTTAGAAGAGAGCATGGTATGATGTTACCCAAGTTATTCAGTCTTTTCATTGTGTACTGTCATAAAAGGTGATACATGAAATTTGTTGCAGGTTGAAGGGTGGGCAAAGTAGCAAGACAGATAGTGTGTTACTCCCAGTTATGCTCGGAACAAGGCCCTGAACTTCAGATGCTGTGCAGTGAACTTAGTTTGGCGAAGGTTGATAGTTGAAATAGAGTGGCTAAACAAGCAAAGATAAAAGACTCATGTGGAAGGTTGCACTATCTACTACATGCAGATTACTGTCCTTGATTCATGCCAGTGCTGCAGTTGTGAATACAGGAAAAATATTGTACCATGAGCTTTCATGTGTGCTTAATATGTCTGATAAAAGTGAGAATAAGTCATAGAATCATAGAATACTTAGGGTTGGAAAGGACCTTAAAATGACCTAGTTCCAACCCCCCAGCCATGGGCAGGGACACCCCACACTAAACCATTTCAACCAATGCTCTATCCAACCTGAACACTACCAGCCTTGAACAGTTCCAACAATGGAGCATTCAAAACTTCCCTGGGCAACCCATTTCATTGCCTCACCACCGTAACAGGAAAGAATTTCTTCCTTATAACCAATCTAAACCTCTCCTGTTTAAGTTTTAACCCGTTACCCCTTGTCCTATCACTACAGTCCGTAAGGATGAGTCCCTCACCAGCATCCCTATAGGCCCCCCTCAGATACTGGAAGGCTGCTAGGAGGTCTCCATGCAGCCTTCTCTTCCCCAGGCTGAACAGCCCCAACTCTCTCAGCCTGTCTTCATATGGGAGATGCTCCAGTCCCCTGATCATCTTCGTGGCCCTCCTCTGGACTTGTTCTAACAGCTCCATGTCCTTTTGAGGACACCAGAAGAGCACACAATGCTCCAGGTGAGGTCTCACAAGAGCAGAGTAGAGGGGCAGGATCACCTCCTTTGACCTGCCGGTCACGCTCCTTTTATGCAGCCCAGGATACGGCTGGCTTTGTGGGCTGCAAGCACACACTGCAGTTGGCTCATGTTCATGTTCTCATTGACCACCACCCCCAAGTCCTTCTCCGCAGGGCTGCTCTGAATCTCTTCTCTGTCCAACCTGTAGCTGTGCCTGGAATTGCTCCGACCCAGGTGTAGGACCTTGCACTTGTCATGGTTAAACTTCATGAGGTTGGCATCAGCCCACCTCATAGGCATGTCAAGGTCCCTCTTGATGACATTCCTTCCCTCCAGCGTATCCACCCAACCGCACAGCTTGGTGTCATCGGCAAACTTGCTGAGGGTGCACTCAATCCCACTGTCCATGTCAGTGACAAAGATGTTGAACAAGACCAGTCCCAACACCGATCCCTGAGGGACACCACCTCCTGCTTAAAAATAAAATCTTAACCTATTAATTTTGCATTTTCTGGTTTTATTACTTATGGGGTTGTTTTTTCACTTCTTGTTTCAAACTGAAAGCAAGTACATTTCTTGAATTTAAGATTATTGTTTAAATAGCATATGGATGCATATGTTTCTGAAGTTACCACTGCCTTCCTTATTTGCCGTGTAGGTAGTAGAACCACAGCATAAACTACTAAAATGTTAAGTGTGATGAAAAAGGATGTGCTTTGCTTGCAGTATAGTTATCATCCACTTACCTGTCATCAAATTAGTAACAGCTATAAAGTGGACTGAGAAGTAGCAGAGTGCATATTATGCTGGTTTGTATATTTGTATCAGAGACATGTTGTTGTAACTGAACAGATGTGTTTTTCCCCCAAAGGGTCAATCAAAAATTGAGAACTTGAAAAGACAGAATGCACAGATGCAGTGGTGAAGGTTACAATACACACAACACAGTTAAAATCAGATTTGGCATGTTTTTTAATCTACATTCAGTAATGTAGAGAGTGTTTGATTTATGGTGTAAAAATGTTAAGGCATCTTGAAACATTTCTGGACATTCAGAGTAGTGAACTTTTGAGACTCTTGTATGTACAGCTACAGTTTAGCAGCATCATCAGGAAAGTGACTGCGTGATTATGAATGGCAGATATTTTGTAGAGTTAAAGAGAACTTGCCTTGGTGTTTGGATCTTTCCCCAGGAACACAGAGTAGTGGCTTGGAATGTTAAAATATCAGGCCTATTTTTTTCTTTCTTTTTAAATTCTGAAATGTAAATGTTTGTGTAAGTTGTGACATAAAATACTTTTTAATTGTATTAAGGAAGGTTGGGTAGGGCTGTAAATATGTTGATATGAGTATGGGCATCGCTGTAGAACAGTGTTAGGTCTATCCTTAATACTCCAAAGCACTAATGTGTCTTCTCACCCTCAATGCATTCCCAATTTGTTTTACAAGTTATCTCTCTTGCTCAGGCGTATTGATGATGACAAGGGAAGGACTCATGAACTGGAGCATTCTGCTATTAAGTGTATGAGAGGGATTCTTTACTGCTACATGCGTCAGGCTGATAAGGTAAAACGCTGTAATGTGGACACAAGCTCTTACTTAATTCTAAGGAATTAACTGAACTGAGAAAACTGATTTCTAAATGTAGATAAACCTCAAAAGGGAAATATGGTATTACTGTGTTGCCTAGCTAAGAACAGCTGCTTTGTTATTGTCAGGTTGCAGGATAGAGAAGGGAGAAGCATTTTGCAAAGTAAACTGCTGGGTATATTTGAAACTTCTTTGGGTTCCTTTCGCAGTTATCTGTCCTGCTTAAACATGAAGTAATTGGGAGGTTTTATTATCATTTTTCTGCTTAAATGGAAAGGTGTAGAATTTCTTCTGGCAAAGGTGGGATACAGTTTACTTGGTTATTGTAGTTGCTATCCTTACCTACATGATGATTTGATTATATTTCTTGGTTACTTTGGCAGCCACTTCCCAGTATTCTTTGAGTTTATGAGGTCTTCCTACAGTGTGGTAATATCAGTCTCTAGTACCTAACAGACCTAAGTCAAACAGGACTTTATTCTGAGAGATTCTATGTGCTGGCCTCATGTAAAAGGAAGATATTTTTTAATAGTATTATATATGCCCAAAGAATGACTTGAATAGGTGATGCTGCTTGTGACAAAAAATGCAGATGTTATTTTGTACTGCTAACAAATAAATGAGTTATGACCTAAAATATGTCAAATGTGTTCATTGACTAGACATGAGAACTCCACAAAATGTTATTTACTTGCTTGCTTCTGGGGCATGTACTTATATGCTATGTATGGTTTGTTGGTAGAGAAGAACATGTCATGAAGATATAATCAGTATTGAAAGTTTTGTGCTTGCAGTGATCATTAGAAAGTTCAGTAACTGTTTGTTGGAGAGCATAGCATGAGTAGAGGAAATATGGAAAAGGATCTTCTTTTGTTACCTTCATTCTTTTTTTTTTGAGAATTTTATTTCCTTTCTATGCCCTACTGGCAGCTCTCTTGAGAGTGCAAATTGTTTACTCAGATGGTTTCCTGACGTCACAGACCTTGTATATGGTGGCAAAAAAAGGGAATCAAAACTACTTTAAAACCACTGTAGTTCTTGTTTCACTCCTTTATTGTTAATTTCTTGTATTAGTACTTGGCTTACTGCATTCCATCTCTGTTGTAAGAAATTCTGTATCATAAGAGGCTCGTTCTGAGGTCCAATAATAGAGTCCATGAATAAAAAGTGATTTTAATCTGGGTTACTATTCTTCCAACCTATAATCTTTTTGTTTTCTTTTTAAGCCATCAGCTTTGCCATCTAGTATTTGTAAACATTTCACCAAATATCTGAATGTCACAAGCTGTGCTCCCATGTTTTCCAGTATTTTGTCATGTTCTCTTTTATGCCAGATTCTTGGCTCTTACAGCTTTTCATCTGTTACGTGATCTGCCTGTGGTGATTTCTGAACACTTTGTACAGATATAACCCAGAAGATTTAAAAATTATTAGTTTTAGTAACAATAATAATGTTTTGTTTTAAAACCTCTGTCACATTTTCAAGTTGTACAACAATAATTATTAACTTTTATGAACTGTGATTAACAAAAATTACTAAAATTCTTGTTGCTAACGTAATTTTTGCACTCTGGTAACAGCTTTGAACTAGGAATGGTGAGGGGGAGAGAGGCTGCTCAACAATACAGTGGTGATGGAGTAGGCAAGCAAAGAGTTTAAGGTGATATGAACAGAAGGCACACAACATTAACTCAAGTGGAATTGTCCCAAGAGCATGTGTGAAAATAAGGAGGTATATAATAAGGAATAGAAAGCTCTTGTACCTTTTCTGAGAAATCAGCATATTTGGGTGCCTCTTAGCAATGCCCTGCACCAATGCATGCAGCATGAGGAATTAAAAGGAGGAATTAGAACTGGATGTGCAGCTTCAGGGCTGTCATGGGATCACAGCTGTGTGGTAGGATAGCTCAGGTGACTGCAACACTCTGGATGGATAAGAACAGGGCAGGAAGGTGAGGGGAGGAGGTGCCCCATATGTGAGAAAGTAGTTGGAATTCATGGTCCTCTACTAGGAAAAGATGGTGACCCAGCTGAGAGCTCATGGGTCAGAATTCTATATCTACATTTTAGACCTGTGAATTCAAAGTACGAGTGTTACACTTTCTACGGAGATTTTAGCACCAGCAAAATGAGGTGGTGTTTGTCCAGAAGAAGGAAGTGACTAAGCAACTGTGCCTATCTCTCACAGATTAGATAGATGTGTTGTATATTTATATTTATATAAATATTTATATTCTTTATGTATACTTTAAATATATGTTCTGGCAAGTTTCCATAATTGTTTTTTATAAATTTTACATGGTAGTCATAGCAATAAATTTTGAAATACTTTAGTTACATAGTGAATCTGTGGTTGCCAAATGTACTGAAATCATTGACTCTGATTTATGTTTTGCCTTTAAATTCACCTCTAGGTTCAGCAATTTAAGCAAGACCCCAAACCATCTGGATGTCTTCATTCTGTTTTCAGTGCACACACTGGAGATGAGGTCTTCTCCCATGAGGAGTACGGCCACCTTCAGGTAAAATATGCATGTGTGTGTAAGTGAAAGTTTGGATGATTTTAAATAATGGTACTGTTGACTCCATTCTTTCACAATGCAGCTGTCTCTGTTTAGATTTGTGTTAAATGTCTTGTGTTTGATAAAACTGAAAATTCTGCATCTTCTGATGAAAAAGACTTTGAAATACCACTCAGTGGTATGTTTTGGTAAGAAGGTACTGAAACAGCTGCAAGATTTGTGGAGGTAGATGGTTGGTTATGAAGTTGCTATTTTTGAGAGCAACAGATGACTGTCAATAAAGAATCCTGGCACAAAAATGTTGAAAAAGTAAAGCAAAAGATTTGGGGTAATCTTCCATTGAATATTATATTTTTTTATTAGCATTCTCAGCTTTCTTTTCCCTAAGTCTGAGCAATTTTCATTCATAGTAAAGATTTGATATACGGTTAACAGCTTTGTCTGGTTGCAAATTGTTGTTCACTGTTTTGGTAGTGGTTCCTGATCAGACTCACTGCATAATTGATTGTCTTACTGGCTTTCAATTTCCAGAGTGTTGGTTTGCTCTTTTTTTCTCCTTCTCTTTACCTTCAGATCCTTTTTCATATTCATGACCTTGTTATTTGCATTCCATAACTCTGCATACTCCTTTTAGTTCAGAAATTGCTAGTGAAATGATTCAGAAGTGACAGTAGGTTGATATGTATTTAATTTTATAGTGACATCACTTAAATAGTTTGTTCAGTAAATGTACTGAGAAAAACAACTTGTAGGCTTATCCTAAGTTAGCAGTTTGAACTTTTATGTGAAGCTTCCTGAAAATATGCATTTTCTGTCTGAAGGAGGAGACAATAATTTTGGGACCTGGGGAGTACTGTGTAATAGTTCAAAGTCTCCTGTGTTTTGTAGCAGCTCAACCCTTCCCATAAATATGAATGCACATTCTCTTCTGTCATCAGCAAATCTCAAAAACTAGAGCCATTTCAGTTCAGTGGATGGAGTAACTGAGGCAGTTCAGTTGGAAAGAATGAGATATATTACACAGTTGGCCTGCTGTTATTGCTGTACTTGGTGCTTTCCAAATTGTAGGAAGAAATTGGAGTCAGTGGTATTTCAATCTTTCAGAATTTGGATTTTCTTCCTAATTTGCTCTGCTTCAGATGAGAATCCAATTTTTTGTTCTAGATGTTTGTTCTGGATTTCATATGCTGAGGTTGTGGTTTTATAGCTCATTGATGCAACTTGTTGTTATAAACTTACTTTTCCTACTGAACAAATTCTCAGTTATACTAGATTCTGTGTGACAAAAGCAGTTTTCTTTGATTAATAAATCAATATTATGGTACTCATCTGTATGGCTGCTAAAGGTGATTACAGTTAATAATAAATGCTGTATACAGCTACGAAAGAAAACAATTTTCACAAATATAACCATATTTGAATATTGTAATCTACTTCTGTTAATTGATAATACTAAACTTCCAGTTATGGATAAAGTCAATTGCTTTTTAGGTGTGGAATGGTTAGGGTTGGACCAAATATGCTGTGTACTATTCAGTATGCTACTTGCCTTCTCGGTGCTCTACTTGCTAACAAATTGTGAAACAGCTTGTGACTGAAGTGATTGTCTGTGGGTCAAAGCAGCATGCCTAAGGGCAAACATTTTAATGTAGTCGTTTCAAATGATTTAAGAAGTTATACTGCAGCAGCAGTTTTATAAGACAGTGCCTGTTTGTGGGATTTCTTCCTGTCAATTGTTTCCATATCATTACATCTATGATACTGATAGACTGGGAAAATATTTTTGAAGAACCAGAACTGTGTTATAGTGGACCATTTTTGTCATAAGTTGTACCACATTTACTTTGCTTATATGACTCCAATAAACGTAAAGTTAATTACAGTTTCTTTTTTGTCTTTAATTACTTCAGATAAATGCTGTGTCATTATTTCTCCTCTATTTGGTTGAGATGATCTCTTCAGGGCTACAGGTCATCTACAACACAGATGAGGTATGAATAGATTTCTGATGCTAAAACACATGCTCTATTAAGTTGTTTGGGTTTTTTTTTTCTCGATTTTAACTCTAAAATAATTGTTCAGGACATACATTGCAGATACTCTCCCCTTTATAATGGAAGTCAGAGCAGATGAAATGAGCAAATGGATAGTGAAATAAATTAATAGCTAATATAATAAAAGTTTGGCAGATCATTTCTCTTAAAATGAATTATGAAACAGCACCAAGATTTCTGTGTCCTACTCTTGCAGGATTCAATTTTTTTTGCCATCTGGTGTTTTTTAGGACAGATCTTTTTTAGTAGATCAAAACGCCATCTTCTTGGAGCTGTTCAAATGTATGTGTTGAATACGAAATAATTTTTATCCCAGGCTTTGTAGGAACTTTTGTAGAAATCTCAGCATCACCTGATTTGAACAGCTCTTAGTATTTAGTAATTAAAACCTGGTTTTAAAGGAATATCTGAAATGGGGAACATCATTCTTCAAGGGGAAAAAATGAAAGGCACATTATGATGGCTGAGGAAAAAACAACTTTGTCTTTTTTGGAGGAAAAAAAAAAAAAAGGGCCAAAACCGAATAAAACCCCCAAACAGAAGAAATTATATTTTCAGTTTCCTTCAGTCACTTTCGCTTGCTTGCTTTCTTTTCCATAGGTTTCCTTCATTCAAAATCTTGTCTTTTGTGTGGAAAGAGCCTATCGTGTGCCAGATTTTGGTGTCTGGGAAAGAGGAAGTAAATACAACAATGGTAGTCCAGAGCTGCATTCGAGGTATGTGAGCAAATGTAGTTCTTTCAGTCAAAGCAAGTAAATGTGGTTAGAACAAAAAGAATTCATGGGGTGACTTAAAAATAGTTACTCATTAAAATACTGCTTGAGATAAATTACGGTTCTCTAAAGACTAAGAGATGTATTTTGGGAAACTGTGAAGTGTAATTTCATGATCCTCTGCATGCTGAAATAACTACATAGGTGCTTACCTATTTGAGTATTCAAATCCCAATAATTATGTGCAGCCACATGCATATTATTGTGAAAATTGTATTCAGAACAGTTCAGAGTCTTGAGGCATGTGCAGTAGATTGTATACACAAAAATATTTAGAAATATCTTGCTTTAAGGTGTTGAATTATGAGTCTAAATTTTCTCATCTCCACCGTGCTGGGAGGAAGTATGCTGAACACTGGAGGATAGCCTTTTCCACAAGTTCTATTCCAGGTTCTTCAGATGCTACAAGTAGCTGGGTGTTCTGACTCCTGTCCTGTGAGACATTTAGGAATGTTCTTAACATTTTAACATTAGTGGTCCAGTTCACACACATAGTCTATCTTGAAGGATCAAATCTGTAATCTGACAACTTATTACGATTGTTTTCTTCACTCTTTGACTTCTGAATTTTCATTATTCATAAAATGGCTATAGATTGCATATTTTAGGGGTTTTAAAATATTATTGGTCATTATCACTGACTTGCAAATAGTACACATGTATTTCTTACAATCATACAATAGTGTTGGAAAGGACATCTAGTTGCAACCCCCCCCTGCCATGGGAAAGGACACCTGACACTAAACCATGCTGCCGGAGGCTCTGTCCAAGCTCATCGCTGGCACAGAGGTGAGACTGACTGGTCTGTAGTTCCCTGGTCATCCATTTTCTCCACCTTGAAAATGTAAGTTATATTTCACTCTTTCTAGTCATTTGGAACTTCACCTGAATGCCATGATTTTCCAAGTATGATGGACAATGGCTTAGCAACTTCACCCATCAGCTCCTTCTGAACCCACAGATGGATTTCCTCAAGTCCCATGGACTTGTGTACATTCAGGTTCTTAAGGTGATCTTGAATCAGATCCTGTCCTACAGTGGGCCTAAGGTCTTCATTCTCATGATCTCTACATCTGCCTTCCTAGACTTGGGTGGTGTGGTCGGAGCATTTGCCAGTGAAGACTGAGGCAAAGAAGTCATTCAGAACCTCAGCCTTCTCCAAATCCAGAGTAGCCAGTTCTGATAGCGTCCGGAGAGGGCCCACATTGTTCCTAGTCTGTCTGTTATTCACTACATACCTGTAAAATCCTTTGTTGTTACCTTTCCCATCCCTAGCCAAGTTTAATTCCAACTGGGCCTTAGCTTTTCTAACCTGGTCCCTAGCTTCCCAGACAGCATCCCTGTATTTTTCCCAGAACTTAAACAAGTGAAGTTCAGGTTAGATATAAGGAAGAAGTTCTTTACTGTGAGGGTGGTAAGGCACTGGCACAGGTTGCCCAGAGAAGTGGTAAATGCTCCATCCCTGGTGGTGTTCAAGGCCAGGCTGGACAGAGCCTTGGGTGACATGATTTAGTGTGAGGTGATAAACTCTCTTTTCCTGAGTTCCAGCACTGTCTCCCCATTCTGCCAGGATGGTGGTCGTCCCTGCTGGTTTGATTTTTGGCACATAGGGGCCCTCTGCTCCTGAACCTTAAGGATTTAATTCTTGAAGAGTGTCCAGCCTACTTGGATCCTGTTTTTTTCTTCAGTAATAGTTTCCCAAGGAATTCTGACAGTCAGTATCCTGAACAAGCCAAAGTCAGACCTCCAGAAGTCTTAAGGTGCAGGTTTTGCTCGTCTTCTTCCTGACTTCTCCAAGGATTGAAAATTCAGTCATTTTGTGTTGCCCAAGCCAGCCTCCAACCATTGCTTCGCCCACCTGTTCTTTGTTTGTGAACAATATATCTAGCCACGCACCTTCCTGAGTTTGCTCAGTCACTAGCTAGGTCAGGAAGTTACCTTCCACACCCTCCAAGAACTTCCTGGACTGTTTGTTCTCTGCTGTGTTGTGCTTCCATCTGACATCTGATAAGTTGAAGTCCCCCATGAGAACAAGAGCAAGCAATTGTGAAATTTCTCCCAGTTGTTTGAAGAGCACTTCATCTGTGGCTTCATCCTGGCTGGGTGGTCTATAACAGACTCCTACCAGGATATTAGCTTGATTGGCCTCCCTCTTGATCTTCACCCACAAGCATTCAGCCTTTTTACAACATCGAGTTCAAGGCAGTCTATACATTTCCTGACATACAATCCCACCATCTCTTTTTCCTGGCCTGTCCCTTCTGAATAGCCTGTAACCATCTACTGTAGTACTCAAAACATGAGAATCATCCCACCGCATTTCTGTGATGTCAGTTTTGTCTTGATGCCCTGCTGTACAGTGCTTTCCAGCTCCTCCTTGTTGCCCATGCTGCATTTTAGTTGCCCAGTGAACCTGAACTTCAACAGCAGTGGCACAGTACCCAATGGCTTATGTCTAGTGAGTCTGTTATTACCCCTTCCCCCCTCAAACGTAGTTTAAAGCTCTCTCTCCATAAGCTCTGATAGCTCCTGGGCTAGAATCTTTTTATCCCTTTTGGACAGGCATACCCCATCTGCCACCAGCATGCCTGGTGCAGCGTAAAACTGACCACTGGTCAAAAACCCCAAATTCTGGCACTGACAGCAGTCAAGGAGCCAGGAATTAATTAAGTTGATTTTTGTGATGTAACCATTGCCATTATTTGCAACTGGCAGGAGGGATAACAGCACTGCTTGGGCTCCTGAACCAGTCACCCCAATTCCCTGAAGTCCTTTTTGTATCCCCTCAGGCTTCTTGATTTCTACATTTCCCACCTGGAAGATGAATAAGGCATAGTAGGCACAGTGCCATACCAGACAAGTGAGTTTTCTGATGACGTTCCTCACCCTAGCAAAGGCAGTAGCCTTCTCTGTGAGTGGCTGGCATATGGGCCCCTCTGTTCCCCTTAGGGTGGAGTCACCAATCATCACCACCAGATTTTTTTTTGTTTGTTTGTTTTTTTTGGGTTTTTTTTTTTTTAGGTCATAATATGAGGTGTTCTCTGACTTTCCTGCGGGATTCTTCTAACCTAGATGATCAGTTATCATCATCTTCCTCACTTCCCTGATCCTGAAGTACCAGGGCCTAGTGTCTATTGTAAAGGGGTACTAGGCAGCATGACACAAGCTGGAGGGTAATACGCTGTCCACTCCATGGAGTAATCTGTTTCCAGCCTCCCTTGTCTCCTAGGTTTCTTCCATCTGCCTGATGGCAGGAAGGTAGGGGATCCTGAAGTTCTTTTGTGTCGGAAGGCTGGCTTACTACTCTCAAGGATGGTAGGGTGTGAGTCCACCAGTCAAGCTCCTCCTTGGATTCCCTCACGCCCCGTAGCTGTTCCACCTTCTCCCTTAGCTCTGACACCGTACAGAGCAAATCATCAGCCTGCTGACATCTTAGGCAGCCACCATCTAAGATTGCCAACAGGCTCTGGCACTTACTACAGCCAGACACCAGGACAATTACATGTTTTATATGGGACCTCTGTCTGGGTTGCCATGTCCTTCCTGGCAGCAGAAAAGACTTAGTTTTCTTTGCTTTCTGTTGAGAGAATGCCATCTTAGAGAACTTACTTGATGACCACTGGCTGAGCTTATCTCTGCAGCCCTAGCTGGGCTACTGGACCCTTTCCACTCACCTGCCTGCTCACGCTGCCAGTGCCAGCTGCCACACCATGCTCCATTCGCTGTGCTCCCAAGGATGGTATTTTACCCACTCCAGGATGGCATTGCCCCCTGTGAGTCAGCTGCTTGCATCAGCAGAGCTGACATTTCCTGGGCAAGTCCTGACAAAGACTTGAGTCTCTGGTGGGTATTGCTGTTTAGGGTCGAGACTCCTGGATGCTGTGTTTTCTTCATGCTCCTCTTCTGAAGGCTTTAAAAGATATTTTTGAGGAAAGCAAGCCCTGGGTACACTATAATATTCTCTATCCTTTATTACACTTCTATTGTAATGTACCTACCTGAGAGAGCTAAAAAAAAATTTTAAAATTTCAAGAAGTCATGATAACTAATAGGTTTTATTCACAGATGTTGTAGCTATGTCTCAGTCATTATGGTCTCCAGAGCAGTTACTTAAGTTTCAGTATTGAATAGGCTGTACTCCTGACCCTTAAAGCTGACACTGTAAGCCTACATATTGTGTGTGTTTGCTTTCAGAAGTAGAAGTTAATTCTGAAATTAGAAGTTCTAATTCTGAAATTAGAATTAGAAGTTAATTCTGAAAGAGGCTTTCTTTTTAAAGAAGATAAGTTGTAATATTAAGTCCATGAATTAACTGCAAATTATAGTCTGTGTTAGAAGATGCAGGTATTTTAAGTTTTTACACATTCTTGGTATTGTATCTTAGTACAGTTCAAAACAGTTCTAATAAATAGTAAATAGTGAAACACTCTGTGTACTAGGTATTCACTGATATATGCAAATTGATGTCTTGTACTGGTTCAAAGGCAAGATTTATAACAGCTTTTATTATAGTGTGATCTCCTTCCTGTACTGCTGAACTTCTGAAAAATTAATTTGTTCTGTAACCATCTGATCAAGCTGTTCAGGCATCTGCTGAGTACTTCTGCAAAATGTCTTTGACAACTTCCATATGTACTGTGTGAATAATGAAGTTGCTGAGGTGCAGTAACTTCACAGACCTTAGACTTCACAAGACCTTAGAGCCTTGGATCTTGGTCTTCTCTGCAGTGCAGTTATATTATTATACTGCTTTCTTTCCTTGGGCTATTTTGTTTTGTCTAGTTATGAAATTGTTATTGTGAGATTGTTTTGGGTTGTCTGTGGATTTTTTTAACATCCCTTATGGTGTTTGATGTTCCAGTTGAACTGCAGAATTGTTGGGTGGAGGCGAGAAACTACAAAAGGTGTGTTTTGATTAGCAGTTGCTAAGAATATGCAAATATTAGTGCTTGACCTCAGGTCAATCTGAAGGGTAACTTACAAAAGTTACTGGGAACTATGAATGATGTTTAAGTGAATTAGTAATAATACTTTTTTAGCAAGCAGGAAGTCTAATTTTCTAGGTTATTCTCATCTTCCTGTGCCCAAAACTGGGATCAAATGTTACCCATAGTATTATGATTGCAAGTATTATAATTGGCAGCAAATTGGTCTACAGATTGCACCTGAGGAGGTTCAGTATGATGTAAGAAGAAACCTTTTCACTTGAAGCACAGAGGAGCACCAAAGCAGGATACTCAAAAGAAGTTATAGATTCTCCATTCTTGGCAGTTTTTGAGGCTTGTCTAGGTGATGCTATGGCTTCTTAGTTGTTATGTCAGTGAGATTTCATGTTGGACTAGATGAGTTCCATGTATCCCTTCCAAGCAATGACTTAATGAACTTGTGAACTTTTCAGTGGACTGTCTAACTAGGGTTTAGGTAAGACTTTGTTTTGGGGCCATCTCCAAGTAAGCACTTTTTTATCTGGGAACAGAGTCCACCAGGTTAGCACATTGTGTTCACAGGGGTCTGCTGAGTAGAGGAAGAAACACATTTATCAAAATATATTTTGCTTTCAGTTCATACTGTTGAAACAGTCAATTTTTTTCCACTATTAAATTGTGGAGTATAAAGAATGTATTTTCTGTAGAAAGACACGAACATAATATTTACTATGAAACCTCTTTTCTAATTGGCATAACAGCAAGGTATTGATCATGAATGAAACACGTGTCTGCAGTGTGATTATATCTCTGAAGTGTGTTGTGTTGTGTGACTATTCAGTCTTCTAAGACGTTCTTCATGCTATAGCTGTTCTCAGAATTTGGTTTTTTTTTAGAATAACTTCCTACTGTCAGTTACCCATGAAGCTTCTATCTAAGTAGTACATACGTGTACTGTGAAGAAAATTCTTGATACGCCTCATGATACAAAGAAATGTTGCATGACATAGAAAGCAGTATTCTGATGTTGAGACATTTATATTTTCATTTGCAAGTAGTATTTGTGAGAATGCTGAAGTCTCCAATGCCTTTGAATACATAGAGGTAGAAAAATACAGATAAGTTGCAGTAAGTGTTATTGTAGAATAATAGGCTGAGATTCTGTCATGGTTTAAGCCCAGCAGACAACCCAGAACCATGCAGCCACTCGCTTACTCCCTCACTTTCTTCCAGCCCCCTCCTGGAGGAATGGGGAGGAGAATCAAAAATATGTAACTCCCGTGGGTTGAGAAAAGAACAGTCCAATAACTACGGTATAACACAAACCACTAGTGCTACCACCAATAATGATAAGGGAAATAACAAGGGAAAAGAATACAATTGCTCACCACCCACTGACCGACACCCAGCCCGACCTGAGCAGTGATCTCACCCTTCCAGGTAACTGACCCCAGTTTATATACTGGGTATGACATGCTGTGGTATGGAATACCTCTTCGACTAGTTTGGGTCAGGTGTCCTGTCTGTTCTTCCTCTCAGCTTCTCCTCCTCCCTGGCAGAGCATGAGGCTCAGAAAAGTGCTTGGTCAGAGTAAACATTACTCAGCAACAATTAAAAGCATCTGTGTTATCAGCACTGTTCCAAGGATGAAAGTCAAAAACACAGCACTGCACCAGCTACTAAGAAGGAGAAAAGTGACTGCTACTGCTGAACCACAGGGCAGGTTCTCAATGAATTCTTTGCCTCAGTCTTCACCTTCCCCAATTCTTGGAAGACAGATGCAGGGACTGGGAGAATGAAGATCTTAAGCCCACTGTAGGAGAGGATCTGGCTCAAGATCATCTTAAGAACCTGAACATGCACAAGTTCATGGGACCTGATGAAATCCATCCAGGGGTCCTGAAGGAGCTGGCAGATCAAGTTGCTAAGCCACTGTCCATCATATTTGAAAAATCATACTGGAGAGGTGAAGTTCCCGATGACTGGAAAAATGGAAATATAACCCCCATTTTTAAGAAGGGGAAAATGGATGACCCTGGAAACTGCAGACCAGTCAGTCTCACGGCTGTGCCTGGCAAAATCCTGGAGCAGATTCTCCAGGAAGGCATGCTAAGGCACATGAAAAACAGCAAGGTGCTTGGTGGCAGCCAGCATGGCTTCACTAGGGGAAAATCCTGCCTGACCAATTTGGTGGCCTTCTCTGATGGGGCTACGGAACTGATGGACAGGGGTAGAGCAGTTGACGTCATCTACCTGGACTTGTGCAAAGTGTTCAATGCTCTCCTGCACTGCATCCTTGTCTCTAAATTAGAGAGACATATATTTGATAGGTGGACCCCTCAGTGGATAAGGAATTGGCTGGATGGCCTCATGCTAAGGGTTGTGTTCAGTGGCTCAATGTCCAGCTGAAGACCAGTAACAAATGGTGTCCCTCAGGGATCATTGTTGGTACTGGTCTTGTTCAACATCTTTGTCGGCAACATGGATAGTGGAATAGAGTGCAGCCTAAGCAAGCTTGCTGATGGCACTGATTTGTGTGGTTCAGTGGATACTCTGGAGGGAAGGAATGCCATCCAGAGGAACCATGAGATGCTCGAGAGGTGGGACAATGCCACCCTCAAGAGGTTCATGAAAACCAAGTGCAAGGTCCTGCACCTGGGTCAGGGAAATCCCAGTCACAGCTATGTGTTGGGCAGACAAGTGATCCAGATCAGCCCTGATCTGGATCACTCCCTGAGGAGAAGGACTTAAGGGTGTTGGTCCACAAGAAACTGAACATGAGCTGACTTCAGTATGTGCTTGCAGTCCAGAAACCAGCTGTGTGCTGGGCTGCTTCAAAAGAAGTGTTAACCAGCAGGAGGTGATCCTGCCTCTTGACCTTGCTCTCTTGAGACCCCACTTGGAGTACTGTATGCAGTTCTGGTGTCCTCAACATAAAAAGACATGTTACTGTTGGAGCAAGTCCAGAGGAGACCACGAGGATGATGAGGGGGCTGGAGCACCTCCCGTATGAAGACAGGCTCAGAAAGATGAGGCAGTTCAGCCTGGAGAAGAGAAGGCTGCGTGGAGACTCCATAGAGCCTTCCAGTATCTCTAAGGATGCTTGGGAGGGACTCATCTTCAGGGACTGTTGTGACAAGACAAGGGATAATGGGCTTAAACTTAAACAGGGGAAGTTCAGGTTAGATATGAAGAGGAAGTTCCTTACTGTGAGGGTGGTGAGGCACTGGCACAGGTTGCCCAGAAAAGTGGTAAATGCTCCATCCCTGGCAATGTTCAAGGCCAGATTGAACAGACCCTTGAGTGACATGGTCTAGTGTGAGGTGTCCATAGCCATGACAGGGTTGGAAGTAGATGATCTCAAGGTCCATTCCAACCTTAACTGTTCTATGATTCTGTGAATAATTACTACATAAAATAGAAATTATTTCAAGGGTGGAATCTCTATTTGTCTTCAGTGTTTTTTCCAGTAGTATTGTTCTGTTTTGTTGGTAAAGTGAGTAGTTTTACATGATCTGAATACCAGCCGTTGTTGCTAATGAATGACTTCTGTAGTTGTTCAGTGTCCTGGGTACAGGAGTAGCAGTCATTTTTCTCCTCCTTAGTAGCTGGTGCAGTGCTGTGTTTTTGACTTTCAGCCTGGAAACAACGCTGGTAACACCGACGGTTTTAGTTGTTGCTAAGTAATGTTTACTCTCACCAGGGACTTTCTGAGCCTCATGTCCTGCCAGGGAGGAGGGGATTCTCCTCCCCATCCATCTGAGAGTGGGGTGGAGGAAGAGGGAGGAGTGAGCAAGCGGATGCATGGTTCTGGGTTGCTGGCTGGGCTTAAACCATGACATTCAGTAACTCTTTTCCTACTCTGTAGGTATGATTGTTGGTATTAGAAGTGTTATTTCAAAGGAAAAAGAAGAATATGAGATTTTAACATGAGATACATATTTTGTGTGGGATTTCTCCCATTTGAATTTTCTGTGTATGCTGCTTGATATTAATACTTAACTTTATGTGAAGTTCTGTACTGATTCATCACACCAATTTGTTTGGTTGCTACATGATTATTAAAAGAGGGCAATTGTTGATACAATTACATTTTTGTTGAATTATTTGACTCAAAGCCAGATAAATAATTATATTCACAACACTTCTTAGTTCAGTTTATTCCTTCATCACATTCTCCAGTACCAAAATGTTTAATCAGCAGAAGGTGCCAAACTGAGGGATTTCACCACTGTTTGATGGCAGCTGCTCAGAGCAGAACTTAGTAAACCTAATCATCTTTCTTTTGTTGAACCACTTAGAATTAAATCCCACGAGTACTATTTCTGGCAAGGTTTCAGAGAGAAAGATGGAGGCTTATAAACCTGTGGTAATAGCTAAAAAAGAATTCTAGAGCCTGAAATTGGTGTCTACTTGTAATATTAAAACCAAGCCATGTATTTAAGCAGTATTTAAAGTAAACAAATGCTGTAACTGCACTGATCTTACTTTTTTTTTCCATTATCTTCAATAATTTCTGTGTAAATTATAATTGGATCCCATCAATTGTGGATTGGCTAGTTAACATTTCCATATTGATATTTTACATTGGTAAATAGTTCAAATCAGTTTATTTCCAGTAAGGTAAAAGTTTGCTCCGATACCTAGATGCTGCATGGAGTAAAGAAGAATAAAGGTTAAAGCGCAGTTCCTGTTTGCAGTTTCCTGACAATTTGGTTGCTTTACATTTTCATGACAAATAGTGAAGTTTGTCCATGCTATCGCAACTCCTTTTACACAGAAGTTGGGGATTAGAGAGTATTTTCTGAATATTTTTTTCTAATGTGGTGTTACTTCATTATTTATCTTCATAAACAAAATATCTAGGGCTGTCTTGTTCTGAAAGTACATTTTTGTAATCGTTGTTAATTTTGTTAATTCCCTACGAGTGGAGCGTAGCCCTCAGATTCTTAAGGATGCTTAAATTTTATAATCATGACTTTCTCCTTGCCAGCATTTTTCTCTTGTTATCTGGTCACATGGATCCTCTGACAAAATTTTTCCCCTCCATGTTCATTATTTGGCAGTACAGCAAAATTTTTATTCCAGAGATGGCAAGAAAAGGAAAAGTATGGTTGGTCAAGTGGATAATCAGTTTTAGAGAAAGAAGAATATAAACATATAAATCCTTTTTTTCTGTCATCTTCCTCCCCTCCCCTTTTTTTAAGCGTATTTCATGGAATTGCTGTATTAATAAATAAACTATTAAATGGTATATTCCTTTTTTCCAAGACTCCAGTTCTTAAAACTTTGGTCTTTTCATAGCAGTACAGGTGTTTGAGAGTTCTTTTTGTGTGTGTGTGTTTAGGTTTGGTTTGTTTTATTTTTTTCCAAATTTGGGTATTGTGCCTAGTTGGAAGAAACAAGGTAGCTGCATCTGAATGGTTGTTACATGAGGACAGCATGAACAACTTTCTCTCCTGTATAGGAAAAGGCTTTATGGAAAGGTGAACCTTTCAGTTCTTTCCACTTATTTTTACCTTGCTAAGGTGAGAGGCTTTCTTCTTCCAATGTTGATCTTAACTCAACTCTGAATCTTAACTTAACTTAAGCTAAGTTAAGATCTGATCGTAACTCTGAATCTTTTGTCATGTCAGCCTGATTAATTATGGGGTTTTTTTTCTTTTTTTTTCCCTTTTGATATATGTCTTCAGATTTGTTAAGAGTTTTAAAGATAACAAGGTAGACATTATACTTTTCTGCTGTCTTCCTTTTCTATTATTTCATTGTCATTTTTGACTAAAAATGTTTCAAATTAATTGTAAACTACTTAGAAAGCAGAGCTGCTATCTAAAGAAATGGGCAGTTAAGGAGAAAGATGAAAGTTGATTCTGAAGGAGAAGCTCAAAACTGGGACACAAATTTAGGTGTCAATAAAGTCAGTGAATCACTGCTGTTGTTTATGTAGAAACAAAGCAGAAACAGATAAAGACACCTTGTCAGAGGCACTGTAGTGGAGACAAAGATATATTTTTAGAGTTTTAGTTTTATGAATAAAACTGAGAGAATTATACTAGGCTATAGTGGGCTTTTTATGTTATAGATTGTTTGGATTTTTTTACTGGGTGCTCTGAGTCTGTTTTACCAGATCATCTAAGAAAAGCTAAAAGGTATTTGTTTAATTTGTTAGGCTTTTGTGACATTTCTAGTTCCTATACTTTTATGTCATCAGTTAGTAAGCAGTGCAGAACTTTTTCACTACTTGGAATGCTTGTGTTTGATGTAAGAACTGCCAGAAATCTGGTAGCATTGTATATTATGTTTTTAAACTCTGTGGGGTACTAGCTCATTTAATATTTTACTTTTTTGATGCCCTGTGACTGTAACATCCAGGATTTTTGAATCGATGTACAGAAATTGAGTCTCTTATATGAGTATGTTGATGCTTTTGCTCCTTATTGCAGTTGAATGGACACAAGAGAAGTTGGCCTAACTATAATTAGGTATTTTTTAAAATGTTTTTCAAATTTTGCTGTCATACTTCATATTTCTTATAAAAAACAAACAAGTGGGATCCCCAAAACCAAAATCAGCCAAAGTAATAAATTTTAGTATATATTTTGATTTTAAAATTATTATTAGCAGTTTTAGTACTTAGTGTGTATAAGGATGAACTTGCTAGCTAAGGGTCTTGTTTTCTTTGCAGCAGATACTAGCTAGGAGTAAGTCAAACAAAAGATATTTCACTATATGTTTGACATCAGAAAGTCCTCCTTTTCTGAATCCAGATTGATGGGCTCTTTTGTTATATTGAAAGCTAGTCAGAAATCGGTCCTTTGAAGTTTAACGCTAGAGAGTTAGGTTGAAAAATTGTGCTGACATAAATTTTCTGTTAATACACTGTTAGCAAGACATTGAAATATATAATGTCAGATGACTAGTAGCAGGCTGGTGGTGAGCTGAAATGTTTTTCCCAGGTAGTCTCTGACATTTGAAGACAAATGCTGACAACTGTTTAAAGCAAACAGACAGACCTCCCGCCCCCAACCAAAACACAAGCAAAAAACCCAAAAACAACCTACCACCAGATCACCCCACATTTGCTGCATCATCACTTCATTAACGTAAAGGTTAACTATGAAATTCAAAACAAGAAAAGATCATAGCTCTGGAAGTTGTCAAATGTGTTGGGGTTTTTTGTCTGTACTTGAATTATGATACCTCTGGTTTTCTGTTGTCTTTTTGTTTTTTTCAGCTCCGTGGGGCTGGCAAAAGCAGCTTTAGAAGCAATTAATGGTTTCAATCTCTTTGGAAAACAGGTAATACAAATGTTTGTTTTCTTTCATTAAAGAGGTCAGTTTGGAAACTGATTGCTTCTGTTTCACGTACTGAATTCATTGGTGGCCTTAAGTATCAATAAGAAAAAAAATTATCACAGCTTACTCTGAAAAGGACTTGGTTGGTCATAATACAGTATACCTCTACCTATAGCCAGTACCTTACTTCTGTCTTTGTCCTTCATGTGTCTTTTGATCCATACTTTAAAGAAACTGCTTGTACATAATTCCACTGTTTTACTGAATTTTTAGTTTCATTATGTTGCATAGTGATGGAATCTTCTATTTTCTCATCAGATGGCTTGTATCAATTAAGAAAGCAAGCATTTTCTCAGTTTTTTATCTCTGATATTTATTCCCTTTCTACATTTATCTTTTTTTTTAGGCGTTTTATCTACAGTAGCCTGTAGCTAAAATAAAATAATATGCTTTCAAATTACTGGTCCAGAAAATATGCAGATAGAAAAATCATTGTCAAGCTATTGGTGCTATTAATGAATGGAAATGAAGGGTAGGAGTACAGCTAAAGAAGAAAATTGGATTGTGTCAGTGTGTGTAGAAATAGAAAACTTGCTGGTGAGTTTTGTCTGTATGTTGTGAGAAGGGAAGATAAGTTAGTCACAGTAAGGTGAATTTAGTACACTAAGTAAAGCTCTCTATATGGCACTAATTCCTTGGAATCTTGTGCTTTTTTATTTGTAACTGATGGATCTTGATACCATTCTGAAATGTCTGTAACATCACAAAGTAAACATTAATTGATGGAACAGGCTTTATCTCTTCTTAGGCTGAATAACATTCAAAACTTAATTTAAAAAAATGGTTTGCATTTACATGAGTAGCATATTTATTTTTTCTTTCTTAAGTTAGGTGATGTACAGTCCTTTTGAACTTTCATAATTTTATATTGGGAACTTCACAGAATCACAGAATGGTTTGGATTGAAAGGCACCTTAAAGGTCATGTAGTTCCAAACCCTTGAAGTAATATTTGTTTAATTTTTGAATAAAGTTTCTGTATATTCTTGTTGGCTTCAGGCTGCAATATATATATTTTTTAATATCTGTGCTCTCCTTTTATCTTGTAAGTCAGATGGGGCTGACATACAGATCGTAATATTTATCTGTTGCAAATATACTTGTATAAATGCACTGGTTTGCCATAAGCTAAATAGTATAAAGGAGAGAAGTTGTAAATGGTGAGTAAGGGGAATTCTCCGGTGCTCTTTGTGTGAGCTAATTGAGTATAAAGTATAAAAGTGTGACTTGGAGGCAGTCCATATTTTGTTCCAAGTTCCTTTCTGTACTGCTTGATTTATTAAAACATTCCTAGTAAGTAAGTAAGCTAGTAAGGATCTCAAATAATGATCAGACATTATGCAAGCATTGTCTGTATTTCAGGAAAAAAAAAAAAATCTTCTTCATAGTCTTGAGCACCACACAGCTGCTGGGTTTTTGTTTGTTGGGGATTTTGTTGTTTGTTTTTCTTTTGGGGGGAGGGGTTTGTAGCGGGAGGAGCTTTCAATTATTTTTTACTAAATTCTGAATTGGATGAATAAATTGGTGAAGCAGAACCAGTTGAAATGCTTTAAGAGTGTAATCATTTAAGCAATAAATAAAACAATTGGTATGTTATCAGCACTGTTCTCAGACTGAAGTCAAAACCACAGCATTGACATTAGCTACTGAAAAGGAGAACAATAACTGTTACAGCTGAACCCAGGACTGCGTTTATTTCCAAGGTATTTAACATAAACAGAAACCATTTTGACCTTCAGTCTGCACCAGTTTGTGCTTAGCTCCAGCTAAGGTTTTGAGAAATCCTGCTGAGCCCTCAAGAGAAACATTTTTGCACCTGCAACTACACTAGTGCAACCTTCATAAATCATTCCTGGGGATGATAGTCTGCTCAGCCTTTCTGTGCAGATTTTTTCACTCACATTGTTGATGCTCAGGAGACTAATGAATAGGAATAGGAATTACTGTAGCTATGCAGTTACACGTGTTATCTTTGAGTATGTCATGATAGGGCAATTTCCCTGTACATTCATGAATGCACCCAGAGAAGACAAAATAAAGGTCACTTATTGTTGATACATTAAACTGTTCCTTCCCTGCTTTCCTGAGTTCTAGAAGATGTAAAAATATATATTTCTATAAGAAATCATACTACATTTTGTTCTGTAGCACACCACTGCTTAACTGATGTTCAGATATTTTTAATGCATCTTTTTCTATACTTTCTAGGTGCCAGATACAATAAAGAATAATTATGACTTGAAAATAACTGGCTTTTTTGTTTAATCTGAATTTTACATGATTTAATGTAAACAGGAGTTCATTCATGGTTTTTTAAATGCTGTTCATTTTCATCTTCATCATACCAGAAGTATTTAATAAAAAGAGTTATAAGCAGAAAAACAGTCAAGCTGTAATCCTAACATTCCTTCAGTAAAAGATACATTTACACATTGAGAGGGAATGTTTAATATAACAGAGAAATTTTACTTAGTTTCTCATTATTTTGCTTTCTATCCCATGCCAATTTTTTTTAATGTTTATTCTCAGTGTATTGTATTTATCTCTGAAATGATAGTTAAGTATCTATTTATTACCTTTAGGATGCACTGTGAACTGATTACCTTTCAATTTATGTTTTTACTTAACTGTTTCAGAATTATCACTACTAAAAGTAGTTTATCTTTTTTGTGGCCTTGATACTGTTAATCCAAAATCCTTGTTTCAGAATATCAGGGAGTGTTAATAGCTTTGAATTACTATAAGAATTCCATTTTAGCTATAATATCTTTTAGAAAAAAATAAGTATAAACAAAGAAACTACCTGAGAGTACGTGAGTTTACTGACAGTGTGAGGTAATGAGCTAGTGAATTAAAGCACATTGTGTGTGCATGTAAAATGGGGCTGCTAATGACAAGACAAATACCATTTCGGGTCATAGTATGATCAACTATTTTTGTATGAGCCGCATATCCTCTATTAGTTTGTGGAAAAACTACATGGAGGGGAAAAAAAATCAAGACTTTTTAAGGTGTCCTTACTATGGAATTTTACAATCTTTGGAGAGGAAAAAGTTCATTTTGCAATGCATTTGGGTTTCTGAATTGCAAATTTGTCTGCTTTTGAATCCCCGAAGAATCCTTTACTGAAGGACAGATTTTGAAACTGCACATTACACATGTAGACAGATTGTGTTCAGAGTTTGTAGATAAATTTAGAGATTTGTGAATAATCAGAATCTGGGTTAAGAAATTAGAATGACGGATCATCAAAACAAATGTGATCATTTGTGGGCATTCTTATCTCAGTACTATTCAGTTTATCTTGGTAGAATGTTTAAGAGGGCAGAGATTATTTTTCATTAGTGCCATGGAAAAACATGTTTTGTTTAGCCTAGCAAAGCAAAAGCTGAGTGTTTGTATGACAGCTATCTATAAGTAGAGTCAGTAAGAGCTAGAGTAAGAAAAGAACCTCTGTTGTTTGAAAACACGAATGAATGCTGGTACTGGCACAAAAAGGAGAGTAGTTAGTTAGTTATGTAGAAACTTAGTTAGAAATGAAAGTTTTTGATTGTTTGAGAGAGTGTGTTCTTTAGCAGGCTTCCTTAAAAGAGAATAGTATACAAAAGACACTGACTGCTTTGTAGAAGAAATTTGGAGAGTTTATGAAAATTTATGGTATGGTATTTGTGACAGTAATGGAATGTGTTTAGTATTGAATGTGTCTTCCACTGGCGTAGTGACAGTGATTTCATTACCATTTAAAATGTATATGCAGGTACCCATTCATTAATGTGTCCCACTGACTATTACCCACTTCTAGTGAGCCATGTAGGTGCTAGTGATAGAGATAGCAGTAGCCTGGAAAACAATGAAGAAGGATTGCAGAGACCTGGGAAAGGTGGTTAGGGGCTCTAGAGTTCAGATTGCCTTTTCATCAATTCTCCAAGATACAGTGGAGGACCCTAAAAAGCCTAGGAGGATCAGACAGGTTAACAAATGGTTAGAAGAGTGGTATGATAGTCAGGGGTTTGGGTGTTTTGAACATGGGACCCAAGTTAGTGGCCAGGTCTACTGGGGGTTGGTGGAGCTGGTCTGACAAAGAAGGGGAAGAGCAGATTTGGTAGAAGGCTTGCCAGGCTGGTCAAGGATGCTTTAAACTAGATGTGTTGGGGGAGGGGGGCATCATTCCATCCCAGCATTCCCAGTCAGTTGCCAGCACCTATAATAAATGCTCGGAGTAATGTCGAGATGAATTCCAGTCACTCCAGCCAATGAGCTGGCTTCGTTTGAAGCTCAGCTTGGATGCCTCTATATACATACGCCCATAGCATGGGGAACAAACAAGAGGAATTAGAGATGTGTGCACATCTACAGGGATGTGATATAATAGGCATCACAGAAACATGATGGGATGGCTCCTATGACTGGAGTGTTGGAACGGAAGGTTCCAGGCTCTTTAGGAAAGACAGGCCTGGCAAACAGGGAAGGGGGGAGTTGCTATTTATGTTAGGGATAGGCTGGAGAGTATGGAACTCTGTCTGGGGACAGGTGAGCAGTCATTGGAGAGTTTGTGGGTCAGGGTTAAAGGGAGAACAGCAATGGCAGATATTACTGTGGGGATCTGTTACAGACTGCCTGATCAAGAGGACTCTGTGGATGAAGCGCTCTACAGACAGATAGGAACAGCCTCACACTCACAGGCCCTTGTTCTCATGAAAGACTTCAGCCACCTTGATATCTGTTGGAGCGGTGGTACTGCCCAGCACAAGCGATCCAGAAGGATCCTCGATTGTGTGGAAGACAACTTCCTTCTGCAAGTAATAGAGGAGCCAACACGGAGAGGTGCCATGCTTGACCCTGTGCTCACCAACAGAGAAGGGCTTCCTGGAAATGTGACACTCCAGGGCAGCCCTGGTTATAGCAATCATGAGATGGTTGAGATCAAGATCCTCAGGACAGTGAGAAGAGCTTACAGCAAGCTCACTGCCCTGGACTTCAACAGAGCAGACTTTGGCCTCTTCAGGAGCCTGCTTAGTAAGGTTCCATGGGATATAGCCCTAGAGGGCAGGGGGTCCCAAGACTGCTGGATGATATTCAAGGATCACCTGCTCCAAACTCAGGAGTGTTGCATCCCAACTACAAGGAAGTGCAGCAAGAGGGCTAGGAGACCTCCTTGGATGAATAAGGAGCTGCTGAGGAAGCATCGAAGGAAAACAGAGGCTTATAAAAGGTGGAAGCAAGGACAGGAAGCCTGGGATGAATACAGGGATGTTGTCCAGGAAGCTAGGGCCCAGGTTAGGAAAGCTAAGGCCTAGTTAGAATTAAACTTGGCTAGGGATGGGAAAGGTAACACTAAGGGATTCTATAGGTATGTAGCAAATAGAAGACAGACTAGGAACAGCGTGGGCCCTCTCTGGAAGCTACCAGGAGAACTGGCTATGCAGGATTTGGAGAAGGCTGGGGCTCTTGATGACTTCTTTGCCTCAGTCTTCACTGGCAAATGCTCTGACCACACCACCCAAATCTTGGAAGATGTAGACGATTGTGAGAATGAAGACCCTAGACCCACTGTAGGAGGGGTTCTAGACCACCTTAAGAATCTGAATGTACACCAATCCATCGGAGCTGATGAAATCCATCCATGGGTCCTGAAGGAGCTGCAGAGAAGAACTTGGGGTGGTTGGTTGATGAGAAAATGAACATCAGCTGGCAGTGCACTCGCAGCTCAGAAAGCAACCGTATCTTGGGCTGCATCAAAAAGAGCATGACCAGCAGGGCAACGGTAGTCCTGCCCCTCTTCTCTGCTCTCATGAGAACTCACTTGGTGTATTTGCACAGTTCTGGTGTCCTCAACATAAAAAGGACATGGAGCTGTTGGAATATGTCCAGAAGAGGGCCACGAGGATGAACAGTGGACTGGAGCATCTCCTGTAGGAAGATAGACTGAGAAAGTTGGGGCTGTTCAGCCTGGGGAAGAGAAGGCTGCGTGGAGACCTCATAGCAGCCTTCCAGTATCTCAAGGGGGCCTATAAGGGATGCTGGGGAAGGACTCTTCATTAGGGACTGTAGTGATAGGAAAAGGGGTAATCGGTTCAAACTTAAACAGGAGAGGTTTAGATTGGTTATAAGGAAGAAATTCTTTACTGTAAAGGTGGTGAGGCAATGAAATGGGTTGCCCAGGGAAGTTTTGAATGCTCCATTGTTGAAACTGTTCAAGGCTGGTAGTGTTCAGGTTGGACAGAGCATTGGTTGAAATGGTTTAGTGTGGGGTGTCCCTGCCCATGGCTGGGGGGTTGGAACTAGATGATCTTAAGGTCCTTTCCAACCCTAACTGTTCTATGATTCTATAACATACTGCATTGAGTTTCCAAGAAGTGGCCTACTGATAATATTTTTAAATGTTGTTGATTCTGTTTGAACAGTATTTCAGCTGCAGGATTTTTTCTGAGTGTTTCAGGAAGTGTTAAAAAGTAGACAGAGAGATGCACTGTAAAACTACAGAATCTTACTGGGAAATGGGTCTTGCTGAGTAGTAGATGTTGGCAACAGATATTACACTAGCTGAAAAGCAGGACATTTTTATTTGTTATGGAAGCATTTTTCCAACTCAGTAACTCAGGTGAATATCCAATTATTGGTGTTCTAATGGACTTGTAAGGAAATATCGCTATTTTCAACATTTTCTGGAGTCACAAGCAGGGACAACGGCTTTTTTTTTTTTTTTTTTTTTTTTTTT